>JALIZH010008793.1:0-202704 GCA_030522465.1 Rhipicephalus appendiculatus | reverse complement strand
ACCTGGGCGTATACGTTTCGTGCGTGCGTCCTTTGAGTTTGAGCAGCGCGTTGAGTGTTCAGCACTCCGTGGCGTTGAGCTGTGAACGTTGTTAGTTCGCGCTCGTCCTGTGTGTGTTCTTTTCGTGCGTCCTTTGTGCTTCAGCAGTGCGCTGCACGTTTCGATCTGCTTGCCGTTCTTCGCGTGGCATTCCAATTTGTTGCTATCGCATTCATTTCTTCACCCTTGCGGCGAAGCTGTGACTTTTTTTCCTTACACCGCGAGATTCGTATCACTGAGGTTTCACTGTATGCGGATCTCAGACTAAGAGTCGAGTGGTCTGTGACTAATATAGCGATATTTTCAAGCGGCGATTAAATTGTGAACGTTCATACTAACGTAGAAGTGGTGTCTTTTAACCAGTTTCAATTTCACAGTTTATTGCACCGTTTGTCTGCAGTGCGGGCAAGCCATGCGCCCGGTATCGTTTGGTGGCAGCGTCGGCTTTTTCACAATACTCCACTGTCGTGTGACGGAGCCGGTTGTGTTTATACACGAAGACTTTCTACCGGCTGGCGCACGCTTTCGAAAATTGAGTCGTGCCACATTCTGGAGTGATGATTGCACGATCACACGAAAATGATCAAGAATACGAGTACGAGAGAAAGAAATTTCGCGCTGTATTCGTGGTAATGTGCTGCTGGTGGCCGCATAGGAGCATTGGCCCAGCAGCTACGTACGCTTTAAACACAACGTGAGTCTTCCGTTATTATTATTGTTATTATTGTTATTATTATTATTATTATTATTATTATTATTATTATTATTATTATTATTATTATTATTATTAGTAGTAGTAGTAGTAGTAGTAGTAGTAGTAGCAGCAGCAGCATCAGCAGCAGCAGTATATATAAGCATATGTTGGCACGATAATTGATGGTAACGCAGGTTACGGATGCGGACATAAGAAAGACGTGACAGCGTCAAAGAGCTCGTTTCGCAGAAATTACGGTGTCGGCGTCGTTCGTTGTGAGCGACAAATGATCGTCTTGTCCGTGACCGAAAAAACTGAGAAAGATGAATATAAATTAAATAATAAAAATGTGCGGTTCGAGTGAGAATCGAACCTAGGCCGTCTGCGTGGCAAGGAGGTGTTCCACCACAGAGCGACGCTATTGCTTGAAACTGCTTTGGAAAAAAAAAAAATTATGCGAATGTCATATGTAGTGGATGGAGTCTCCTTCACGCATGTAGGCTAATATTGCTTGGCAGAAGCGTAGATCGCACCAGGTGTTAAAACATGTGAATTGCGCAACGAGGCCCACCCATCTCGAAGCGCTCAGATATATTCAGTCATCGTCAGCTGCAAAAGCATGAACAAAGTGGGCAGCTGTTCGCGCGTTGCCTTACTAAAGACGCGTAGTGGGCCTCTCGCTGATTCGCGAGAGGAAGAATTATGGCCACTTAACAACCGTACTTGCAGTACGAATTCTCCCATAGTTTGAAACTGCCAATGTTACGCGCACAGTCGTTCGTTTTCCCACGGCACGTTTGAGGCATGCACCGAGAACCGAAGCCCGATTATGCTATCGCGTTCCACTTCTGAACGCGAAGCTCAAGCGTTCTCCAAGTTTTATCCCCGTTCTTAGCGTGCGCCACCGTCAACTGTCATACATACAAGCTAGCCCGCCACAGATGTCGGCGCCTCGTGGCCATGGGCGTCGGCAGGGGGGCAAGATATGCCAGTGCACTCCCCCTCTCCCAGTCGCGATGCAACAATGGTTTGCAGCCCCCCAAGAGAAAATTCTGCCGACGACCATGCTCGCGGCCCTTGTTCGCTCATCATCAGCTAGTGCCTTCCTATAGCACAGTGCAGATGAGCATTGCATATAATTATTAGTGTGGCAAGGCTGCTATGGCCGTACAACTCCAATTGTTTTTTCTTTAGAGTGGACTTTATCATTTCGTAATTCTGCACTGACACGTTTTCAAAGGCGCATTGGTGATTAGCGGCATGCCGTGATAACCAGTCGACGAGCGAACCCGTCGCCATCACATCGTGGTTGTATAACTGGTACGCTGTCGTATGCGGATAATACCCGTGACACACGAGCACGCGAAATGACATTCAGTATACATTTCACTATTTGTAGACGCCGAGTAGAGTTGTTAAAATGCGTGTTAATGTTTTATTGTTACCCGAAAATTGCTCATTTGAAAAGTCGCTCTTATTGCATCGCCAGATCAAATGCCAATAGGTTTAGACGCGTGGCTACTCGGCCGAAAAAAAACGTCATTGGGGAACATAATGCCTTAACTAGTAAGCATATTATGGTGCGATTAGCTTGAGTTTGTTCCTGTCTTTCACAACATCGCAACTGACCACAACGGCTTCGGCCATTGCTTGTTGAATCCGAAGCCTAGAATGCGACGTGAAGCCTTTCATGTCAGAGGCGATGGAATTCTGAAGTGAATTTCGCTATAGTGAAACTCATAAATAACATGCAATGTGTTAAAAGTCATATATAAAATATTTTTGACGCGACATATGCTATTTCAAATGCTTTATGTGTGAGCATGCTTTGGTGTCGAGAGTTTCTCAGTCGAATGAATTCTAGCGAAGGCATTAGGGGACGAATGGCATTAAGGCGAATGCCATTTCATTGGCCCGTGTGGCACTGCGCAAATTGCATTGAATCTTAAGGCATTTGGAAGCCATTTTTGTGGCTTTTGTGGCACAGGTATAACTGAATCCGAAGAGCGTTTACCAGAACCTTTTAATTCTGAATCGTGTCCTATACGTTTTTGACTAGCACTAATGCATAAAAATGGTAGTTCTTAATCATTGGATATTGTAGGATGGGCGGTTCTGGTGCACAATAAACGAGCCGCCCTAGCGCAGTGTAAACGCGGTGCTCAGCATGACTTCGCGGCCTCGATCCCGACCGCATTTCGGTGGTGACGAAGTGCGAGAAGCACCACGGAATGTCCAGTTGGTCAAAATTATTCCCGAGCCTGATGGTTACGGCGTGCCTCGTAGTTGTGTCCTAGTTTTTGCAGTTCAAACCAAATGCCCGCTGATGTCATTGGATAGATGAAGGAAAAAAAAATATATTCACGCGAGAAACGTAGCATGCTGTGTTTTCGAAAATCAAGGCGGGAATCCGATTTGGACTGTCGGTCCTGTTACTCTCACTATTCACGAGGAAGAGCGTACATATACGAGGCTGCTTCGCGAGCAACAGTCCGTTTTCTCACCGAGGGACATGATCGGGACTGGTTGGTTTCAGTTCAATGGGGAACAATGGGCACAAACCGTAATTGCGCCCCTGTAAATTTCTGTGCCCTGAACATTTTTAAAACAAGCATATGCAAGAACGCGTAAAGCACCCGAGAGGCTTTCGCTTTTGCTCTTCTCCTGCGTGAAATGAGAAGATCGCTCTGGAAGAACGCCCTGAAAAAAAAAAACTGCTGATATAAAAACACTGATAACTAGAACGACATGATCAAAATAACATTCTGGGAGAACTAATAGTTAAATCACTCTACATTTTCCGTGAGTAGTTCTCAGGCCGTGCCATAGTTGCGAATCTACTATCCAAATTCGCGATACAGAATTACCAAGGCCAGTGCAGTCGATGTGGAGGAAACCCCGGAGAGCTCATCACATTGTTATGATCGGACTTTATGGCTTGGCGCCACTTGGACGATCGGAATTATTTCGCCAGTCTGCCCTGCTTTATTTCCGGGTCAGCGTTCCCCGAAGAGCACCTGTAGCGGCGACAACACGGCATCCTGCTCTGAACCCTTCAGAGCTGTCGGCGCACCTCGTCAAACCCCTTTGGACTCACCCGACCTACTTTGACGGTTCTATGGCCTAGGAGGGGCTGTTTGCAGGCGAGGCTGCTTGCTTTGTTCATCGTGCTACGCGACGCACCGAACAATCAGCCGAGAACTTGGGAGACACGTTTCCCACACTCCGAAAGTTCCTTCGTGGCAGCCGCCTGAAGCCTGTTTCACATGCGAGAGATTTTGCCCCAAGAGCGGAGCGGCAGCCGTCGCACAAGCCCAAAACAGGTTTCTAGAGCCTCTTGGAGACGCTGCGATCGACATCGCCAGAGTTGGAAAAGTTCGCTCGCGGCAGAGCGTATGACCAATGGGGGGAGCAGTGACGTGGGGAGCAAGTGACGGCAGGGGCGGAGTTGAGGAGCGGGCGCGCGCGCGCCGGGAGGAACTCGCTCCGACTCGGTAGCAGATGACATCCGTCACTTCCAGAGCGGCGGGCATCGCGCAAAAGCAGCGCATGTGAAACAAACTCGCGTCCGTGCGTCCTGCTGCCGCTCATCGCCGCGACCGCTGCCGCTCAGTCGCTCGCATGTGAAACAGGCTTGAGAGGCACCTGTGTCGCAGCCGCTGTCGAGGAGTCATCGCTGCACCTGACTACATGGCTGGTTTACAGGAATGTGCGTCACCTCGGCCAACTCGTTGTGCAGTGCAGTGCGAGGCTGTATTGTGTCCGGTGCACTCATCTGCCGCGCCGCCGGGCGAACTGGGCGTGCCTCTTCCCTCTTTCCAGGGTTGGGTAGGAGACGGTGTTTGACCTTCCCATTTCTGAGGCGGAGATCAAGACGACATCTTGGTTGGAACTCTCCTGGGCTTAATTGTTTTCCCGTGCAGGGAATCTTGGGAAGACCAAGGCCTTAAAACGCGAGCGCCGAGACGCTCCGGGGATCTTCCTGCATCATGTAAAAACACGCTACCATGTAAATAATGTAAAATAAACGTTCCTGTTATCAACTCCGGCTACTCGGCTCGACTTGCGACTTGGCTGGCTCCGGTCCCATGGGCAGACCACATCAGCGTGTCCCGCTCTTGCGCAACAGGGCGGTCAATACATTCTGTGCAACAATCCGAGATTTCATGTTCAGAGACAGTCCCTGACGACCGCTCTAGCGCACCTTCACGATCGTCTGTTGTAACCATGCATGCTTACCTGTCGTCGACTGTCGCGCAACACGCAAGAGTGAAGGACTCTGTTATGTGCTTTCTCTCTTTCCTCTCTCCAGGGTTGCCAGATTTGGCTACTTTGCGCCAAATTGGCTACTTTTAAAAGGCCGCGGCGAGGAAAAAACTGACGTTGGCTACTTGGCTACTTCTTGGCTAGTACTCTGGCACTGGCATCAACAGTTAGTATACGCTAAAACCTAGCGCAACTATCAAGAAATAAATGTTCATTCGCACTGCCGGCTGCGCCTCCCTCGGTGTAATGGCTTTTGTGTACTCTGTATACCGGAAGCAATTGCGTGCGCCCGAAACGCATCACGGCTGCCATGCTTTTCACATTATTAATGGAACTCCTCTAGGTTAGGTAGCACTGTAAAGTAGCTGGCGGAGGACTCGTTCATGCTTTCTAGCCGATATCCGCCTCTTCTGCTTTGAGCTGTACAGGTGGCGCCAACAACGACGAACGTTGGCGAAAAGTGCATGCGCGCGGCTCGTAGAAGCCTTGCGCAATTCGCACGCATCTCTGTTTTTGCGGGCATTTTTCATTCTGGTTTGCTATTTGCACTGTCCACGCTGTTGCACTAGTCAGCCATGACCCTTGTTACGTCGACTGTTCTATTTTATTTATTCGAAAATGACAGGCTCGTTTTTTATTACTGTTTGCCCGCGCGATGCACTGCATGCGTTTCTTACGTGCATGCGTCTAAGTTGTTTGCGTGATCTGTTAACACAGACGAAATATACATCAGGCGCTAATCCTAAAGAAGACATTTCTGACGGCGCAATGAAACTCCTTGAAGCGGAGCGAGTGTTTTCTGCTGTGGCACTCTCAAAGAGCGACTTAAAGGTGCCCTGCGACACTTTTGCGACCGCCTTATTTAGCACCGGAACACGTATAGTAATGAATGCCGAGACGAATGCAACAAGAATGATGCAAATTGATGCACGAAAAGTTAAGTTATGACTCCTCAAAGTTCAAAACTCGAGCAGACGACGACGAGAAACGTTCCCTTTCGTATTTCACTCTCCCGCTGACGTCAAAGGCCGTTTCCAATCACCGCGCGCGTCTCATAAAGACCTACCGGAAATGTCACCTCATGGTGGCCTTCACACAGTACCTTGCTACTGCTCTTTTTGACGGCGTCGTTACGATGGTTAGGCGCTAGCAGGGAAGTGCAAGGAGCACACTTTGCGAGTTGATGCACTTTTTTTCGCTCTTAAGACCAAGCGCCTGTAGCCACAATTCCCGTCGCTCATTGCTCGCTGGCAGCCGGTGAAACGATACACCAGCAGGAATGTTGCCACTGCTCGCGCAACTAGCAACTGCGCATCGAATGTGCACCATACTCCACGCACGCTGGCGATTACACGGGTGTACTTTCGCCGAAAGGCCAAGCCGCAGATTTTAGGTACGATGAACGATCAGCGAGTGCACACCACCAAGATAACATCGCAAAAGGCAAAACACCGGAATGCATCGTTCTCCACCTCCCTCCCCCACCTAGTTGCACAGGACACCTAGTGTTGGTTTCGTTGTTCTGAAAATACGTCATTTAGAAACAGAAGTTATTTCTTTCTGAGAAAGTATATAAACGTTTTTTATTGTTTTTAGCATTCACTCGTACGGCCTAGCTACCACCTTATGAATATTGCACGTCACGTGTCGCGTCAAGCCAATAAAAAACGAACGGTCTTTGTCGTCACTGTCACATGACATGACGTCACTTCCTGTAACAGAAATAGCCGATATGTGTCGCCATAGTCCGAAATCAAGATAGTTTATCGCGTGAATTAAAATTATAACAGCTTTGATTTCGGCGTTGCGACTTGCGCAACGATATCGGTGCATTCCACAGTACCAGAAGAACCGATGAAAAAGACATGCTCAAACTGTGTCGCAGGGCCCCTTTAAGGAATAGAATGTCGCACGAAATTCTCCTCGCGATCATCAGGATCAGATTTGGACTACGTCTGAAAGGGGTTACGAGCTCTACATTTAGTGCCGCGGGGCATGCTGGGAAAACTGAACTCGAATATGTACACTTGACTGTCGCTGCAGCATTAATCGCCAATTTTCTAGTCTTAATGCCTCCTCCAGGAAGTCACCTGGTCTTTTTTTTTTTTACTGTATTGCGATGTGATAAACATTGCTGTGACGTACATTTTTCTATATATATTTAGGTGTCAGAACATGATGATAAATCAGCTAAACTGAAATCATGTTTGGCTACTTTTCTGGCTCCAAAATAAATAACGGCGGCCAGTGGCTATTGTTCTGGCTACATTGCTTAAATTTGTGGCTCCTTTTCTCTTCGAGGATCTGGCAACCCTGCTTACAATCCGCCAAATCTGTAACACTCCTAGTAAGAATATTATCATGAGGCAGGTTCTGTATCCCTCCCGCCATTGCTGAGCTGCGATGTCTGTCAGCCATTTGGTCCTTGCATCTTGCAGACGTCATTTCGGCATCTTTCCCGTGTGTCGTTGGTCGGCTTTTAAATGCGAAGCATTTCTTAGCGAACTTCGGTGAGTTTGAGCGTATCTATCTATCTATCTATCTATCTATCTATCTATCTATCTATCTATCTATCTATCTATCTATCTATCTATCTATCTATCTATCTATCTATCTGTCTGTCTGTCTGTCTGTCTGTCTGTCTGTCTGTCTGTCTATCTATCTATCTATCTATCTATCTATCTATCTATCTATCTATCTATCTATCTATCTATCTATCTATCTATCTATCTATCTGTCTGTCTGTCTGTCTGTCTGTCTGTCTGTCTGTCTGTCTGTCTGTCTGTATATCTGTCTGTCTGTCTATCTATCTATCTATCTATCTAGCCGCCTACGACTTTGTGCTCTCCTGGCCGTATCGTTAATGGGATTTATACCAAATTTGATATGGCATAACATGACCGTATGACGAACATAAATGGCTGGTCATATCATGAAAATCATGACTAACTTGTCATGAAAAGTATGATTTACATGTCACGCTCATCGCGCGCCCGCGGCCGTTTCGTTAGCTTGATCTACACCAAATTTGGGACTGAGTGACGTGACTGTATGACGAACATAAATGAAAGGTGGTAATATGCAAATAATGACATGCATGTCATGAACAACATGATTTACATGCCACGCTCATGGCGCGCTCGCAGCCGTTTCGTTAGCTTGATATACACCAAACTTGGTATTGAGTGGCGTGACTGTATGACGAACATAAATGACAAGTGGTAATATGGAAATCATGACTTCTCATGCGCGACATGACTTGCATGCCACGCTCATGGAGCGCTCGCGGCCGTTTCGTTAGCTTGAGATACACCAAATTTGGTATTGAGTGACATGACTGTATGACGAACATAAATGACAAGTGGTAATATGGAAATCATGACATGTCATGAGCGACATGACTTGCATTCCACGCTCATGGCGCGCTCGCGGCCGTTTCGTTAGCTTGATATACACCATATTTGGTATTGAGTGACATGACTGTATAACGAACATAAGTGGCAGGTGGTAACATGAAAATCTTGGCATGCGTGTCATCTACAACGCCATTTACATGCAACGCTCATGGTGCGCTTGCGTCCAGTTCGCTAGCTGGATATACACCAAAATTGGTATTGCGCGACGTGACTGTATGAAGAACATAAATTATAGGTCCTAACATGTAAAACATGACATGCAAATTATGTAAAGCATGATCTGCTCCTTCCTGGCTGCTTCGCATTACATCGATTCCCACAGTGCGTGGGATCTGCCGGCTTTTTTTCGTTCTGTTTCTATTTACCCGCTCACGAAAAAAACTGTCATCGCGCGAACGCCTCATTCGAATGGCACTTGCTTCCCTTACAAGTTTCAATCGTGCAGCGTAGTTATGTAGGTGTCGCGCCTTTTATTAAATAGCCATGTTTGTTTTCAATTTAAACAAAGTCCTCAGAGGGTTCCTTTGCCACGACGCTGCTTCCACAGTTCAGAAGCCAAACAAGAATACGACTTGATCATTCCATTTATTTTCGTGACACAGTTGTGAGTGTCAAAATGAGAACAATCGTAAAAGGCAGCGGCAGAACCAGGTCTTTATGTTGCGCACTTACTCGAAAATAGAAAGCATCGCAACACGCTGAAGATGGCATGGCAGATCGGGACAGCCTCCACGTATAGCGCGACGGGTGCTTTGTCGCGTTATAATAGCGCGATATTTGTCTGGCGCCCGGGGTCGTTTCCGCGACGCCGGAGTTTGAAAGCCCCCCCACAGAGGCGCGTCTTCCGCGCTCGCTCAGCGTATTCGTACGAGTGGAGAAATGCGGGAGCCGCGACGGACTCTCCTTTCAAGCGGGCTCTGCCGATGCTCTCTGTCTCCTGACTGCCAGTCGCGTCTGTCGGCTTTCTCGGGCTTCAGTTCGTTTGTTGAGAAGTTTATTTCCTCGGCTGTAAAGCCCGCACACTCAGAACTGCCGCTGCCTCGCAGACGGGGGCAGAGCGACGCTCCAGTAATCCTAGCGGCGGCAGAGGCGGCTCGCCCGGTGCCCGGCTCGCCGTGCGTGTCAGCCAGTTTCCGAAGACGACTCGCGGGCCATCTCCTCGGTGTTACCCCCTGGCTTCAGAATCAGCCCTCCTTTGTCCGAGCGACGTTGTCGTGTCATCATGTGACGTCGTGGTGGTGTCTGCGTCATCCGTGACGTCTTCGGACGTTGAGGTCCGCTGCCTTTTGGCACGCGATGTCTCGCGATGTATCGCGAGGTTTCGTCGGAAATTTCTCGGCTGATGAGACGTGTTAGTCCTCAATAAATTTGAGCGGTACTTGCAAGCACCGAGCTAAACGACTTCGTGCCATCCCCACAACGAGGTCACTTTCCAGGGAACCCCTCGAGTTTAACACGCATGTTTTGTCATCCACGAGTTTCGGGCCTAGCTGGCAATGGATGCCGTCAATGCGTACATGCGGTGCGTGTTTGTGAGTTTGTGTGGAGAAAAACGATGAGTGACAGAGGCCATTGGGTGGGTCATCGGACGAGTTCCTCGAGGGTGTTTTTTAAGGGTTTAGTGAAGCCTTCGGAGACCTCGTGTCCACGCACAGCCAGCTCTTGAACTTGTCGTCATGCCTAAAGAAGTTGCCGATTGCGTTGTTATAACCCTCGTAGTGCACTTTCTTCCTAGACGGAGTAGAGAACCGCGTTCGGCAACCGAATCCTTTACGGATGTTCCCTACCGCTTGCTTCTGTGTTTGCTTTTCTTTCAAGGAGAGTGCTGCGGCCTTGCCGTATTGAGGGAAATGCCGCGCTACACCTAATGCTAGTGATAACTGCAAGCCTGATGTATTCCAATGCTCTTTTTAAAGAGACGCAGCCACAAACAGTGTCGTATGCGTTACCGAAAAAAAAACCCCAACTAAATGCGTTACGTTAGCCCCCCCCCCCCCCCCCCCCACCCCGTTCCCCCCCCCCCCCCCCCCAAAAAAAAAAGGTTAACGCGTTACCGTTACCATTACCGTAAAAAATTAACGGACGTTACTTCTGCCGTTATTCCATAGTCCGAAATCTTAATCCGTGCGTCTTTGCTGCAAGAGCGTAGAGTAACCACTTTATCAAACTCATATTTATATCTCGCATTAAAGTTGTAGTCCAAACAAAAAATTTTACCCCAAGTATACTGATGTAACGAAAATAATTTGCACAAAAGTGCCGTACCATGGCAGGTCTATAGTGAACTAAAGTTCCCTGCATAGTTACATTTGATGGCTTTTAACTCTGTGGCATATGGGGAATCTATGTTTCGCAATGGGGCATTAAACACAAAGTGACCGATTTCATCATCAGCGCTCTCCGCAAAGAAAACATCATTGAACAAACTTTAGCAGTTATGACGGCGTGCTTGTATACTGACAAAGTAAATGCGCAAAGTTTTGTAGCAACAAAGGAATGCTTAAAGGGCGTAAGTCTGGGGGAAAAGTATTAGCGCACGTAAACAAGTTTTTTCTTTTTTTCAGTTTGACCTGTATAATTGCCGCCAATATGGCGACTGTGTATGTGATTGTGTTCAAGGCCAGCCTCGCTTGCGCAGGAGTATAATAACCAGACACGTAGGTGCAGTTGCAGATAGCAAGAAGCGAAACTAATTTTGAATACGAAGTTTATGAAGAGTGCCAGAGTATTGCAGGAACAGTTCCCTAATGTAACTACAAACTGCTGAGTATGAGCAGCAGCTGCGTTTCAAAGCTTCCATAGGATAGCCTGACTCACGTATTAGCGAATACGACCGCACCTATACACTGAATAGGAGCTCGACGGATGCACTATATGTTACTCCTGCATTCACTTTCAAGAAGAGCTCATGAACGCGCGGAAGCTTGTCCTTGAGCCCGCTCATCGCGATGCCATGTGGCACCAAGGGTACCGAGGTAGTCGCTCATCTTCGGTCGGCGATAATGTACACAAGGCATCTCCGAAGAAGTCATCCTCCGTTGTGCTGGAGCTCCCACCGAGTCTTGATGTCCGCAAGTCGAGCAAATCTCGACAGCTCGCTTTTGATGGTTACGTGAACCGCATTACGCTTCACTTCATCGACGACAATCAAAGATAACGTGAACCTCGATAGCAACGTAGCCGAAACTACAGCAGATCTGTTTAAGGCATTTCGGCAATTCGCTCCCCATTGCAATTTCCCCCGCGGGAAAAAGGACCCCGCGCGGGGTCACTTTGTGAACGCTTGGCGGGCCGAAAGCTGTCCGCTGCAGCGACAAAAGAACGTCGAGACTAGCTCAGGGAGAGGGGCCCCTACGAGACGAAGGACTACGAGGGTAATTGGAAGGAAAGGTAACGAGTAACGTGACACCACGCGTTACCAAAAAATGGTAAGGTAAGTACGTTACCCATTACAGTTCTGAAATATTAACGAGTACGTTACTGTGTTACTAAAAAGAAGTAACGCGTGCCGGTAACGCCGTTACTTGTAACGCGTTACCGCCAACACTGGCCGCGAAGTAAGGACAGTGTTCTATTCATTAGGAAATGGAATGACATATGAATCATTAAAAGAACGAAGCCTCTTGCAAACACTCAGGAAAGAAACATTATTTAATTAAAGTGTAGACACTAGAGCGGAGAGAGAAAGAGAGAGATAGTAAAATTAGAGAAAGGCAGGGAGGTGAACCAGAATTGTAGCATCTGGTTTGCTACCCTACACTGAGGTGAGGAGAAAGGGAAAGAAAGATGAAAATGAAAGCGGATAGCAAAGCATCCGCGTGATAAAAAACAAATAAACAAAAGCGGGAGTACTGTAGCCTATTCAATAGACCACTGCCACGCAAAAAGTTCAGCATGTAGTACACGCGCAAAGGAGCAGGTAATATTTTTGTACACTACAATTACGTACGAAATGCTATGAAAATATCTTCGATAATCTAAGCCTCAAATCCAGTACGCGCGATCGACATCTTAGCTGTGGACGGCTGGCTGAGGCACGTACCAACTTTGGCCGAACCGCGTAATGGTTGCGGTTGGCCGACCTGGCGGCTTCTGCAGGCTACAGAGCTGGGTCCTTGAGCAGTAGACGCTCACAGTGAACCTCGTTGCTGTATTCGCTAAGCGCACACTACTGGAATGTACGGGTGCCCAAGCGGGGCCTACCACGAGGACGGGTGTTGGAGCTCGAGTGGCCTCTGCTCCCGCACCTGGGACGCTATATTCTCCGTCCTTTCAGTGAACGTCTTCTGTCATCCTTTGTATTTTCTGAGTCTCGCCGAGTTTGCGGGCAACTTGCTCGTTGATAAAGAGTTTCTGCCACGGACGCACATCGTGCTCGCGGAATAGCCTTGCTCCACCTGTGCTCAGTCTTCAAGAGTCACTAGCACGTCGGTCACTCCACAAGGTGGCTTCTTTCACTACCTGTAACAGGGCGGCTCATGTGCCCGGAGTCCAAGTCGTGGACACTGTCCACGGCGATTATTGCGCTCGTATGTTTTGCCGCGGTTCGACCGACCGGGACTTCGTCGGAAGGGGCGTCAACCTTCTCAGTTATGCAGAATTTAACAAATTGAACGGGCCGCCCGACTTCCCGGGAACACGGTGCTGACACGAGAACTCCGACGCCTCTACCGATCTCCCGGTGACCCTCGCGTAGAAGCCGACGAAAGCTTCAAAGCGGCTGCTCGTACTTTGCTCCCCACCCGGCACCCTAGCATACCTGTCATGCTACCCTGACCCTATACCATTCATCATGAGAATGCCCACAGACAAATGTCGCCTCAGCCGTTGAGAACCCGGACCGAGGCGCGCATGACTTGGAAGGCTAAGCCTGGGTCCACGTGGTGACCTCTGCTACGGGATTCCCGGACCAAACATGTACGTGTTATAGAAAACCGACTGCATTTATTTTAGCCGGAAATGTAGCGTAATAGTTGGACGATTTGGTGCGTATTTCATAAAAAAAACAGCTCAAATAAAAAAAGAAGGCATTGGTCTCTAATGAACGTATGACTTAAACAAATCTTTTTCCGAAGTTGACCTCATTTGACATGCGTGGTTCGTGCAGATAAGTGCATGTCTTTTTTTTTTTTCAGTAAACCTTCAGCTGTTAGTGCAGCGCAGTGTCTTTGCCCTCTCATTTTTTCCCTTGTTTTTAAGTGTGCTGTTTTCTTCAAGAAATGAGTCGGAAGTGCACTTGATAAGAGTTACCAATTATTGGCTCGCGTAAACAACTGATGAATAGCAAAAAATCACCCACATCTCCCCGCAAGGGAACCCTGAGTGGTATGCGAAACAGCCGTGGGAGTTCTGTAAAGTTGCTCTTTATTCATCATCGTAGATGACTTTAAGCTCCGGAGAACGTGACTTTAAGCTCCTTGAGTATAACGGCCTTGAGATCCGTAAAGTATAAAGTTAAGGGACCTTGCTGCAAAGATGGCGATGTCTATGCACGTTCCCCTGATGGTAGTAGCGTTAGTCGCCTGATGCTCATGAAGGGCAAACGCGGAGCGATCAGCCGTTCATCCACCCGGTTGAGCTCGGGCAGGTGATCCGGTTTCAGCGGGTAGCGGTAGCCGTACGTCACGCTCATTGCGGGGACTTTGCCCGCCACCAACGAATCTTTGCACGTAGAGCAAACGGCGTACTCACTGGGATCATCGTTGGCGGCAAACTCCCGCTGAAGAACGGCGGTGGCGCGGTACTGCTCGTTCATTAATCTGGCGATCTTTGTGAGATCGCCATAGTGGGTACATTTCATGCGCTGTGCCGTGGTGGCAGAAAGAGAATGTGTGGTCTGGAACGCGCTTATTCTTCATCGTCATCAGCGTCATCGTCATCGCCATCTAATGTACACGGCACCAGGGACATAGCCCCGGCTAGAGGAGCTTCGCCTCTAAAAGTTCAACTACCACAACGGTTAAATCATGATCATGGGCGCTAGTCGTCGCGATGGAGATGTGCCACTAGGCGTCGACGTGGGTGCATCCACATCAAACGGTGCTATTGCTGCCAAACACCAGTAGGCATTGTGCAAACTCTCATAATCACACACAATAAGCTCTACTTCTGTGAAGACTCTTCTCACTTTCGTGTTATACCGATTCTTGTGACGGAGGGATCAGCCATGTTTTTTAAATGCGAAGAATTTCTTAGCGAAGTTCGGCGACTTCGAGCCTGCCTATCTATCTATCTATCTATCTATCTATCTATCTATCTATCTATCTATCTATCTATCTATCTATCTATCTATCTATCTATCTATCTATCTATCTATCTATCTATCTATCTATCTATCTATCTATCTATCTATCTATCTATCTATCTATCTATCTATCTATCTATCTATCTATCTATCTATCTATCTATCTATCTATCTATCTATCTATCTATCTATCTATCTGTCTATCCGCCTACGGCTTTGTGCTCTCCTGGCCGTATCGTTAAAGGGATTTATACCAAAATTGGTATGGCATAACATGACTGTATGACGAACATGAATGACTGGTCTTATGAAAATCGTGACTAACTTGTCATGAAAAGTATGATTTACACGCCATGGCCATAGTGCTCCTGAGGCCATTTTCTTAACTTGATATATCCCAAAATTGGTACGATGAGACATTTTTGCATGACCAGCATAGATGACAGGTGGTAATATGAAAATCACGACCTGCGTGTCATGTACAACATGATTTACATGCCACCCTCATTGCGCGCTGACGGCCGTTTCACTAGTTTGATATACACCAAATTTGGTATTGCGTGACGTGACTGTATGACGAACATAAATGACAAGTGGTAATATGGAAATCATGACAAGTCACGTGCAACATGACTTGCATGCCACGCTCATGGCACTCTCGTGGCCGTTTCGCTAGCTTGATATACACCAAATTTGGTATTGAGCGACGTGATTGCATGACGAGCATAAATAACAAGTGGTAATACGGAAATCATGACATGTCACGTGCAACATGACTTGCATGCCACACTCATGGCACTCTCGTGGCCGTTTCGCTAGCTTGATATACACCAAATTAGGTATTGAGCGACGTGATTGCATGACGAGCATAAATGACAAGTGGTAACATGGAAATCATTACATGTCACGTGCAACATCACTTGCATGCCACGCTCATGGCACCCTCGTGGCCGTTTCGCGAGCTTGATATACACCAAATTACGTATTGAGTGACGTGATTGCATGGCGAGCATAAATGACAAGTGGTAACATGGAAATGATTACATGTCACGTGCAACATGACTTGCATGCCACGCTCATGGCGCGCTGACGGCCGTTTCGCTAGCTTGATATACACCAAACTTGGCATTGCGTGACGTGACTGTATGATGAACATAAATGACAAGTGGTAATATGGAAATCATGACATGTCATGTGCAACACGACTTGCATGCCACGCTCATGACACTCTCGTGGCCGTTTCGCTAGCTTGATATACACCAAATTTGGTATTGAGTGACGTGACTGTATGACGAGCCTAATTACAAGTGGTAATACGGAAATCATGACATGTCATGTGCCACATGACTGGCATGCCACGCTCATGGCACTCTCGTGGCCGTTTCGCTAGCTTGATATACACCAAATTTGGTATTGAGCGACGTGATTGCATGACGAGCATAAATAACAAGTGGTAACATGGAAATCATTACATGTCACGTGCAACATGACTTGCATGCCACGCTCATGGCGCGCTCACGACCGTTTCGCTTGCTTGATATACACCAAAATTGGTATTCCGGGACGTGACTGTATAGCGAACATAAGTGGCAGGTGGTAACATGAAAATCTTGGCATGCATGCCATCTACAATGACATTTACATGCCACGCTCATGGTGCGCTTGCGTCCAGTTTGCTAGCTTGATATACAGCAAAATTGGTATTGCGTGACGTGACTGTATGGCGAACATAAATGACAGGTCCTAAATGTAAACCATTACATGCGTATTATGTACAGCACGATTTGCTCCTTGCTGGCTGCTTCGCATTACATCGATTCCCACAGTGCGTGGGATCTGCTGGTTTTTTTTAAGTTGGCCTAATGCCTTGTCTATTTCGATTAAATTTTTCTTCATCATCATCATCATCATCATCATCATCAGCCTGTCTACGCCCACTGCAGGGCAAAGGCCTCTCCCATGTTTCGCCAATCAACCCGGTCCTGTGCTTTCTGCTGCCACGTTATACCTGCAAACTTCCTAATCTCATCTACCCACCTAATTTTCTGTCTCCCCCCTCACGCGTTTGCCATCTCTTGGAATCCAGTCAGTTACCATTAATGACCAGCGGTTATCCTGCCGACGTGCTACGTGCCCGGCCCATATCCATTTCTTCTTCTTGATTTCAACTATGATATCCGTAACCCCCGTTTGTTCCCTGACCCACTCTGCTCTCTTCGTGTCTCTTAAGGTTACACCTATCATTTTCCTTTCCATCGCTCGCTGCGTCGTCCTCAGTTTAAGTTGAACCCTCTTTGTAAGTCTCCAGGTTTCTGCTCCGTAGTTAAGTACCGGTAAGATGCAGCTGTTATACACCTTCCTCTTGAGGGGTAGTGGTAGACTACCATTCATGATTTGATAATGCTTGCCGAATGAGCCCCATCCCATCCTTATTCTTCTAGTTATTTCACTCTCATGGTTCGGCTCCGTGGTTACTACCTGTCCTAAGTAGACGTACTCCTTTACAACTTCCAGTGTCTCGCCACCTATCGCAAAGCGCTGTTCTCTGCCAAGATTGTTCCACATTATTTTAGTTTTATGCATATTAATTTTCAGACCTACTCTTCTACTTTCCGTATCCAGTTCAGTAATCATAACCTGTAATTCGTCTCCCGCGTTACTCATCAATGCAATGTCATCAGCGAATCCCAGGTTACTGAGATACTCTCCATTAACTCTTATCTCTAACTCTTCCCAATCTAGGGCCCTGAAAACCTCCTGTAAACACGCGGTGAATAGCATTGGAGAGATCGTGTCTCCCTGCCGTACGCCCTTCTTATAGGGGCGAAGCTCCTTAAGCCGTGGGTCTGTACATCCTCTGTATGTAGCCACCTCTCGTTTAGTTCTTAGAGTGTTCGCTAGATGGCGGTACTTGTAGGTGATGATGAAAAGATGTGAGATGTTATAAATAGATGGCGGTACTTGTAGTTGATGATGAAAAGATGCGAGATGTTATAAAAGTAGATGGCAGTCCTTGTAGTTGATGATGAAAAAGATGCGAGATGTTATGAAATAGGAATGATGCCACATGTGGCGCGTGTCATTGGTGGAAGGCAATCGTTCGATTTAGTGCGGCGACGTACGCTAGGGGGGCGCGTTGTAATAAAATCCGTTCGCAGTTGGCGCGCGCTCGGAGTCGCCGGATGGAGGCAGCAGACAAGGCTGCGGAGCGGAGAGCGCGCAAGTCTTTCTTGATGATGTAGTGGGCGAACTTTCACTGAAGAGTCAAGATTTTTATCGATGATTTCCCCTCAGGAGCTTCGCCCACTCATCATCATTCACCCCGTGGATATGCTGTGATTTTTTTTGGGATTCTGTCGCTTTCTTTAGGGAGGACTATAGTGGCCGTGGATCCGCTGTAGGTTTCTTCCATTATGTTTATATAGGCTTCGTCGATGCCCTGATTCCGCAGTGCCTGCATGACTGCTGATGTGTCCACCGAATCAAATGCCTTCTCGTAATCTATGAAGGCTATGTATAGGGGTTGGTTGTATTCCGCGCATTTCTCTCTCACCTGATTGATAGTATGAATATGGTCTGTTGTTGAGAAGCCTGTACGAAATCCTGCCTGGTCCTTTGGTTGATTGAACTCTAATGTCGTATTAATTCTGTTAGCAATTACTTTTGTAAATAGCTTGTAGACAACGGACAGTAAGCTGATGGGCCTGTAATTTTCCAGGTCCTTGACGTCCCCTTTCTTATGGATCAAGATGATGTTGGCATTCTTCAAAGAATCTGGTATCCTCCCTGTCGAGAGACACTTCGTATACAGGGTGGCCAGTTTTTCTAACATAATCTCTCCTTCAACGTCTGGGCTATTATTGCTTCTTACGTTATCATCCTGACTGTCTCGGCTGCTGTACAGATCTCTGTAGAACTCTTCCGCTACCTCAACTATTCTATCCATATTGGTTGTCACCTTGCCTTCCTTGTCCTCTAATGCATACATCTGATTTTTGCCTATGCACAGTTTTGTCTTCATAGCTTTGAGGCTTCTTCCGTTCTTTAGAGCATGCTCAATTCTCTCCATATTATACTTTCTTATGTCGGCTACTTTACGCCTATTGATTAACTTGGAAAGCTGCGCCACCTCTATTTTGTCTGTTGCATTTGAGGCTTTCATGGTTTGACGTTTCTTAATGAGGTTTTTCGTCTCTTGGGTATAGCTTACCAGTGTCCTGTCTAACGACTGTACCCCCCGACTTCCACTGCACACTCCTTAATGATACTAGTCAGATTATCATTCATTGCGTCAACGCTAAGGTCGGTTTCCTCGGTTAAAGCCGCGTACCTATTCTGAAGTGAAACTCTGAATTCCTGTACTTTCCCTCTCAGAGCTAGTTCATTAATCGGCTTCTTGCGTATCAGTTTCTGATACGCAAATTTTTCTTACTATAGCAAAAAAAAAAAAACGCTAATTCATAGTCCAGTTCTCTGCCCTTTACGGCAGAATGTCCTTATTTTTCCCAGTATTTATTCTTGTCCCATCTCTCTAGTTTTCTGCCACCAATACTCTAACTGTCTCTTCTATCGCGCGCGTGTTGAGCTTTCCATTGTCGTCCCAAAAACTCAAGGCTTCATGTAGGCTGGTGCCTAAGCGTACACCTGGGTGTATATCTCCACATTCAATCTTAACATGCTCCTTCGGTTCCTTATCTTGCCTACAGCATATGCATTGTTCTTCTCCTTTACTAAATCTCGCTTTATAGCTACGCGTTCTAAGGCAACCCGATCTCGATTCAAACAGTGAAGTGCTTCCCCTAGAGTTATCATAAAAAGGCTCCCTCATTTCATTTTTGCCCTTTTGGTAGTTACTCAGAGCCGGTTTTTTCTCCATCGCTGCCATCCAGTTAATTCTCTCCGCCTCTCTGACTTTTCGTTTAACGCTATTTGTTGCCATACCGCTTACACTGCCTGCCGTATATTTACTAGTGAGCCTCCTAGTTATTACTGCGATAGCAATTATATGGACACTCTCGGCTGGTTTTCGCCGTCGGCGTTGGCGTCGCTGTCGCCGTCATGTCCCGCATATGTATATGTATCTATATATTTATAAAAACCTCAAAGAAAAATTATTCAGAAAAAATGTTTCCGACGCGCGACATCGAACCAGGAACCTCTCGCTCTGCAGCGCGCGGCGCTAGCCGCTCAGCCACGAAGGCGAACGTCCTTCAACGTTCAAACGGCGAGCTATTTATATACAGCGAGTTTTCAGCATTACCAGCGAGATGGCGCAAAGGCCGCGCTCGGCGGGGCTTAGCTGGGCGCCCCGTTTGTCGCGACGCGCGCTCTCAGGTGCTCCTAGCGCTCCTAGCTCTCCGGCGCGCACTTTGCGCGAAAGGGGGGCGGGGAGGGTAGATGCCCGCGCACGCGCTTATCTCGCGGTGGCGGAGAAGGGGGCTTTCGCCGGAACGATAGCGTTGTAGTTACCGGGCGCGCGAAGGTCACATCGCTCGCTGCAGTCCCCCCCCGTTTGCGAAAAGAGCACGCTTTTCAAACACAGCGAAGTAACAACTGTGACACTTGTTTGTTCGCGCTCGTCTGTACCTGTGAATACGTTTCGTGCGTCGTTTTTGTTTGAGCAGCGCGTTAAGTGTCGAGCTGTGAATGTTTTTATTTCGCTCTCGTCCTGTGCGTGTTGTTTTCGTGCTTCATGTGTGCGTGAGCAGCGCGCTGCGCGTTTCGACCTGCTTGCCATTCGTCGCTTGACATTCCAATTTGTTGCTATCGCATTCATTGCTTCGCCTTGTGGCGAAGCTGTGACTTTTTTTTCTCCACTGTGTCTCAAAGCTCTTCCTTTACAAATAACGGAACACCTTTTGTGCCCATCTACTCTCTTTGATATTTCTTAGCGTCTCTTTGAACCATATTTTGCTCTGAGCTTCCCTCGCCTCAAAACTTGTCCACCTCATATCGCCCTTTACAGCTTCATTCGTCGTCTTCCCGTGAGCGCGCAACGCAAAGTGCCCCACGGTCCTTTGATTTACGTCCATTCCTGATTGCACCTCTGACCTCATGCACACCACTGAGTTCCCAAAAGTAAGTCCTGGAACCATTACACCTTTCCACAAACCTCGAAGCACCTCGTGCCTATTGTATCTCCACAACGATCTGTGCTTCATTATTGCAGCATTCCTCTTTCCCGAAGCTTTTTCCTGTACCTCCACGTATCTATCACACTCATTTATTCATACTCCGGGTACTTGTATTCGCTAACCCTCTGCGTTTCTTGGCCCTGTATTGACAACGCCTGATCATTGGGATCATTGAATACCATCAATCCACATTTTGTTACACTAAATCCTAGTCCAAGAGCTTCGCCTACCCTTCCGCACATATCCGCCAGCCGCTGTATATCATATCGACTGTCCGCAAATAAGACAATATCGTCCGCATAAAATCAACCTGGAAGCTTCTGGTCAATCATCATGCAGCCTTGTTTCTGTGACAGATTAAAACTAATGTTGCTACTTTCTAGCGCTTTTGTAGCGTTAGCTACACTGGCCTAGCCAAACCCGTTTCGCGCGGCACATCAAGAGCCGTGCTGCGCATGCGCGAGGATCAGTGGTGTCACACAGCTGGAGCACCGGAGCCGGCATCTCCCGCGCACTCCGTCGCCGCCGCGCGCAACTCACCGCCGCCGGTCTGCTCATTCCAGAGGAGTGACGTCGTAGCCGTTGTAGACGCACTGGCACCGGCGCGCGCGCAGCAATTGGCCTTCGCTGTGCAGTCGCCGTGTGACACTGCGCTGGAGCCGCTGCGCGTCTGACTGGCGTTTGCCAGTGTGGTATAGCCATGGAGAAGGAGAGCGCAAATGCTGCCCAACGGCGCAGAAGAGCGGAGAAGCGTGACTCATCGGATCCCGAAGTAGTTGCCTGGCAATTAGCGGTTGAGGGTAGGAAGAATGAACAGAATACTGTGTTGGGGCTGTTAAATATTCGTAGACGACGAGGAGTGCCAGTATCATCATTGAGATAGAATCGGTGTGTTGGAATAAAGAAGAGGTCATCGGGGGGGCTTCATCATGGGGACGGCGGCTCGTCCTTTTCTCAACATTTTGGTGCCGAAACCCGGGAGAAAGGGCCTTCAGAGGTGAGACGGAGCGGACTTTACGAACTCCTGACCGCATCTGTAGCCTGAAGGACTTTTGCGACGCCGCCGTTGGGTGAAGCTCATGTGCGAGGCCTAACCCTACCCGTGACCCAGATCGTGGAGCATGACATCTCGACCATGCCCGGAACTTCGTCGTGCGAAACTTGTATGGCGGATCCCGCGTTGACGCCGACTTTGCCTCGTGACGCGGCCGGCCAGTGATTTCTCACGTTCCCGACACTGGACCGGATCATCGAGGCCCTATTGCAGGGGTCTCAAACTCACCTGAGCCGGCGGGCCGCAGTCATGCAATTTAATCGTGCAAGGGCCAAGGCAGTGAAAGAAGTAGAAGCGGGAAGGGGGGGGAAGGGGGGGGGGGAAGGGGGGGGGGCGGAGTGCACAAATTGTCGAAAAATGTTACCATTTCAAAAAAAAAACCTTTCGATTGAAGACTTGGTGGCACGATTCCAGCGACATGTCGATACCGACCTCCAGACTGACTCAACTCTAGACGCCCATTGTGAAATATAATTTTTGCTGCACGGTTATGTTTCAAAACGAAATGAAGACATGAGGTGCCTCACGGAGACAATGCCTTAAACCAGTCATGCCTGTGTAGCTCCCGTAAATAAATTTAAAAAAAACGGGGGGTGAAGACAGGCATGTGCGGGCCGCGGGCCGCAACCAATAGCTTCGCGGGCCGCATGCGGCCCGCGGGCCGCGTGTTTGAGACCCCTGCCCTATTGGAACGGCGGAGTCATGTACGCAAGGCCGTCACGCAAGCCATCGCAAACATCGAACGTCTTGTGCATGACGATCGCCCACCAATAAGTGAGTTGAAGAATTTTCACCGAATTTTGGCTAACCAGTATGAGCTTCTAAGAGGAATTGACAACGAGGTAGAATACGCAGTTCACATTGATCATTTGGAAGCGGAAATGGAAGAAGCAGACGTTTATGTGCGCCAGATTATTCGAGCAAAGGTCAAAGCTGAATATAAGATTGAAGATACATTAAAGGCTCGGCAGGCTAGCTTGGAGACTATAAGGCAAAGGATTCGGACAGAAGTACACGCGAAAGTACTTTCATCATCTATGGCGCAACCATCTAGCCGATGCTTCAACAATAGCGATATTATCGCACAGAAGACAGACGACTCAACCTCACGACAAATAGAGCAACATACTGGAAGCAGACAGACTACCATTGCCACTGCAGAGAATGCAGTATCGAAGACAAAAAGCGAAGAACAACCTCGACTTTTAGAGACCTGTTCGATGCCTTCAGAGCTCTCATCAACGGGCGATACCCGTCAAGTTAATGACAAGAGAGTGGCAATAACTGAGGTGTTTGTGGGGGGAAGAGTCTACTCCGATCGAACAGTGTCAAGTTTTTGAAAATTCAGAAGACCACTCACCAGACACCAATGATGAGTACACGTCGAAAATGACCATGTCAATTATTAGGCAGTCCTCAATTCTGTGCTTACATGTGACCGGAGGAATCAAAGCACAGCCAATGCAACAAGCGGAAAGAAATAGAAGAAAGAAAGGAAAGACCGCGAGAACACAGAAGCCTGCCGTCTGCATAGCTCATAAATGTTGCTCTTCGAGAAAGGTGCAGATGTCAAGGCGGAGAAGAATGTGGACAGCCCAGGCTACATTACTGCAGATTCCAAATGCCAAGACAGTGTCACAGCAGCGAATGAAGCAGCCCAAGCCGAGGTGGAGGCGGAAGGCAGATGCTCACAAAGTAAACGCAGCCAGGACGAGAAAGTCAAGGAAAAGGTTCCCGAGAAAAAGCGGCACGAGATCTTGGTGGAAGAGCATTCAGTGTGAATGTTCATGTCTAGGAAGACTTCTAAGCGACAACGCAAGCTCAGCAAGGTCAACGCGTTCAAAATCACGGATATGGAACAAGCGTTGGACGCATCGCTGGAATACCAGGCGCTAGAAAAAACCGGATGGTCTCACCTGGATTGACTTGGACATGACGCAAATACTTATGAACAAACTGTGTGTACTTAGAATCCACGTGTGTTAGTCTTCTTCAATCGTCAGGCGTCATTGTGGGGGCGTGGAGGATGTTAAATATTCGTAGAAGACGAGGAGTGCCAGTATCATCATTGAGATAGAATCAGTGTGTTGGAATAAAGAAGAGGTCATCGGGGGGGCTTCGTCATGGGGACGGCGGCTCGTCCTTTTCTCAACAGGGGCCATAGAGACGGCAGCGTGTTACTTCACTGATCACCAAGCCGTCTTTGTGGCAATACAGAAGCAACCTGACGTTGAGCAAAAATACACATGTGCCACATAACACGTATACCGTGTTTGTGTGTCATTGGAGCAGCAGTAAGCATGATAATCAAGCTAATCCTAGACAATCAGGAAAGCTAAGAATAATCAGCTGAACCTTTGCTAACGCTACGTATATCCTGGCATAGCCGAGCTAAGCCACTGCAACATTTTTTCCATCCTCACCATGTACAGCATCTATAACAGCGGGGACAACGGACACCCTTGTCGTAGCCCCTTGCTAATATCAGCGTTCTCTTTGCTACCTATTCCTTCCCATTCTATGCAAACTGCATTGTCTTTGGTATATCTCTCTCAAAAGCTGTACACAGTCGTCGCCTATGCCCATTCCTTTTAATATCTCCCACGAAAAGTTCTGATTAACGTTGTCGTACGCCCCAGTGATGTCTAGAAAAGCCATGTACAAGGGCCTGTTTTCTATTTTAGATATTTCTGTACACTGAGTGAGAACAAACAGTTTATCGTCTAATCGCCTGCCGACTCGAAATCCATTCTGAAGTTCTTCCCAAAAATGTTTGCGGAGCGACGGCAGCGCCGCGCCGCGGCTCTGGCAGCAAGCGCTGGCGAAATTGATGATAGGCGCGCCCGATTCAGCTTGTTTCATTTCTTTCACCTACAGCCGTCAGTGGCAACGCGCGTGCGCACGCGTTCTTCGATCGGTGCGGGGAACTGTGCCGTGGGCTTGGCATGCTGAACCGTGAGGCTTGCTTTGCGAAGCTGCGTTTCCGCGATGGTAGAAGCGACCCCACGAAAGCGGAAGCGACGTCCGAAGTATTGCTGTGTGCCACAACTGTGCAGACAGTACCAAGGCACGCGATCCACCTGTAAAACTGTATGGCTTTCCGGACAAGTACGAGAGAGGAGGTACACAGGCGTGGATCACCGCAGTTAAAATAGTAAAGTAAGTTTTAGCTCTGTCTCACCTTTCGTTTTGGCTGTGACAATTTTTCGCTTGAAACCGTTTGTTTCGACTACCTGAATCAGTACGTAACGCAACGCGTGCATGCAACGACTGCAGTAGTGATTGCTCGCTGTCTCCTCGCATTGTGAAAGTCCAGTTGTGGCTGCATGTTGAAAAAACTTTGTGTTATGATTCCTTGTGTTTGTGAGACCTAGCTGTCGTTGTTGGATGTTCACACTCACATACGTCACACCACGGTTAGCGTTGCGGTGTTGGTAGCTTTCAACTGAACTCCGCACATTGTGAAAGGTTCGCCGCCTGCAATTCACACATTGTAACGTAGCTGCGCTGGGCGAAATGTACAAACAAATGACGGAACAAGAGGACAGGACGGTTGGTGCGCAAACTTTCAACTGTTTATTTTCGCAAAGCACGTCAAAGATATACACAAAAACATTGAAGATAACAACACTGTGTTACCACGTGTTCTTCATGGAAGCAAGGCATTTTTGGCTATCAGTTCCGCGTGCGTAGTCTTAACTAATCTAGCGGTTGTCAATAAAGTTCAAAAGCTGCCTCACTGAGGGCGATAGATGGAGAGCTCACGTGATTGTGTGATTTAAACATGAAGTATGCCTCCATAATTTCGCGAGTTCTTTTGGAGCTGCCGTGCGCCAACGTCTGTGTTTGGTTAAAAATGGGATCGCATCCGCATCTTCCACAATGAGTAGCTAAGTGCCCTGGTGATTGTTGCATATCTGTGGCGTACCTATGCTCTCTTAATCTTGTGTTTACGCAACGCCCCGTCTGCCCGATATAGCATTTTCCGCATGTGAAAGGAATTTTGTAGACTATGCCCTCGTCACATTCTAAATATTTGTTAACATGCTTGATGGTGCACTTTTTTGCGGGCACTTTTTTGTTTCAGAGGAACCATTAACTTGTTTACAAATGCCTTTGAGCTTTAAAGGGGCAGAGAAAACAACCTTTGCGCCATGCTTTTCCCCGATCTTTTTAAGACCATGAGAAGTCTTGTGCATATACGGAATCACACATAAGTTCCTACTTGGCTCGTTTTCTTTCCGTGCATTCTTGCTGCCAAGCAAACTTTTTAGAGCCTTTTCAGCTACCGAAGCTATTAAAGACGCCGGGTATCCGCTGTTCTTAAGCTTGGTGGCTTGCTGCTCTATACTATCCCTAACCTTGTGGAGGCATGATCTTCTGAGTGCCATTGTTAAGCATGAGGAAGCTATTGCCCTCTTAACGAGCTTCGTATGGCCCGAGTCGTATGGAAGCAGGGACTTATTGCTCCTAGTTTGATATTCCCAGCATGTATGGGACGAGTGGAAGGTTAGCTGTAAATCTAAAAATTGCAAGCTGTCATTACTTGGCATCTCAACAGTGAATTCAAGCCCTTGGTGTGCCTGTCTGAAAAATTCTAAGCATTTCTCTTTTTTATGTTCCGTGAAACAGTCATGCGGGAAACAAACCAGGAAATCATCCACGTAACGAAAGCATTTCACAGCCCCCAAACTGCCCATTTTTTCTTGCAAAGTTCTGTCGCCTCTGGCTAAAAAACTGTTGCATATTGCTGGGGCCACACACGAGCCTATGCATATTCCCTTTCTTTGTGTGTACACCCGGTCTTGGAACTTAACAAACAGTGATTCTAGGTATAGCGAAAACAAATTTAAGAAATCTGTAACGTTCAGTCCGCACTGGTTGTGGAACTTGACCACTCCATACGCATCTATGCGCTCTTCTACAGCTTGCAGAGCTGCACGTTGTGGAACGTTGTAGAAAAGATCTGTCACGTCGATTGAAAGGCATTTCAACGGCTGTGCTTTGCTAAGGAAGTCAGCAACTTCATCCGAGTTTTTTTACTTGGAAGGGGTCATCCAATGGAAGCACTGCGAGTTGTTGCAGAAAGAAAGCTAGGGCGCGTTGCCATGTTGTCCTGTCTTCCACAATTACCCTAAAAGGGTTGCCTTCTTTATGCGTTTTGACTGAGAAGAAGGGTTTGAATGTCAGCTGGGTAGCACTTTTAATTTCCTTGGCCAGTCTTTCCAACCCTGCTTTTTCACACATCTGTACGGCTTTCTTCTTTCTATCGAGGATCCTTCTGTGGTCTGCGGCGCAAGCCTCTTCAAAATTCTTGCACATGCCTTCTTCTGCTTTTAGCTCATAAAGGCGCTTCGGTAGCGTTACGAAAGACCCCGTCTTGTCGGAAATCAACAGCTTGACATCGTTTTCCTTTAGGAACTTTACCGTCGTATTTAGATCACTTTTTCTTCTTCTTTCCTTCACTTTTTTGATGCTTGTGATACCTTCAGAGATGCAGGCTTCTTTCTCATTTTCAGGAACTTTGTTCGCTAGGTTGTACACTATTTCAACAAGTTCGACGCGCTTTGGTTGTGGTTGCACTGCAAACTTCGGCCCCTTGTTCAGCACAGAAACCACATGTTCCGGTAGCACCACGTTGGCGAAGTTGCTGACTGATGTTTGTTGATTCCTATTACGCTTTCTTTCTTTCCTTGGTAACGTTCTGCACAACACTTCCCATGTTTGCTCACTTCGATCTTCAGCTAACGTGATAAAATATCTGTACATTTGCCGGGATGCTTTTGTCGGTAGTGTCGCCGCGCAAGTAGTCCAAATGTGAAGACGAAAAAGTCGTACCTGTCTCCACTCTTCAGCTCTTACGAGCTTACAGAGTCGCCTTGAAGTTGACTCGGAGGGGGCCAAGAAGCCAAATAGGAGGGTGATGATGCGGGAGGCCAAGCCTTGTGTCAGGGCGTAGGTCAGTAGCCTCGTCCTAACCCTTGCTTCCGTGATCATGTTGATGAACAGAAGAACGCGTTGAAGTGGTGGAAAGTCACAAACATTCACGCCCGATGTACTCGAAATAACGTTTAGCAAAGCTTCAATTTCGGCTAGTTGGTACGGCATTGTAACGTAGCTGCGCTGGGCGAAATGTACAAACAAATGACGGAACAAGAGGACAGGACGGTTGGTGCGCAAACTTTCAACTGTTTATTTTCGCAAAGCACGTCAAAGATATACACAAAAACATTGAAGATAACAACACTGTGTTACCACGTGTTCTTCATGGAAACAAGGCATTTTTGGCTATCAGTTCCGCGTGCGTAGTCTTAACTAATCTAGCGGTTGTCAATAAAGTTAAAAGCTGCCTCACTGAGGGCGATAGATGGAGAGCTCACGTGGTTGTGTGATTTAAACATGAAGTATGCCTCCATAATTTCGCGAGTTCTTTTGGAGCGTGCGCCAACGTCTGTGTTTGGTTAAAAATGGGATCGCATCCGCATCTTGCACAATGAGTAGCTAAGTGCCCTGGTGATGTTTGCATATCTGTGGCGTACCTATGCTCTCGGTAATTGTGGAAGACAGGACAACATGGCAACGCGCCCTAGCTTTCTTTCTGCAACAACTCGCAGTACTTCCATTGGATGACCCCTTCCAAGTAAAAAACTCGGATGAAGTTGCTGACTTCCTTAGCAAAGCACAGCCGTTGAAATGCCTTTCAATCGACGTGACAGATCTTTTCTACAACGTTCCCCACAACGTGCAGCTCTGCAAGCTGTAGAAGAGCGCATAGATGCGTATGGAGTGGTCAAGTTCCAGAACCAGTGCGGACTGAACGTTACAGATTTCTTAAATTTGTTTTCGCTATACCTAGAATCACTGTTTGTCAAGTTCCAAGACCTGGTGTACACACAAAGAAAGGGAATATGCATAGGCTCGTGTGTGGCCCCAGCACTATGCGACAGTTTTTTAGCCAGAGGCGACAGAACTTTGCGAGAAAAAATGGGCAGTTTGGGGGGCTGTGAAATGCTTTCGTTACGTGGATGATTTCCTGGTTTGTTTCCCGCATGACTGTTTCACGGAACATAAAAAAGAGAAATGCTTAGAATTTTTCAGACAGGCACACCAAGGGCTTGAATTCACTGTTGAGATGCCAAGTAATGACAGCTTGCAATTTTTAGATTTACAGCTAACCTTCCACTCGTCCCATACATGCTGGGAATATCAAACTAGGAGCAATAAGTCCCTGCTTCCATACGACTCGGGCCATACGAAGCTCGTTAAGAGGGCAATAGCTTCCTCATGCTTAACAATGGCACTCAGAAGATCATGCCTCCACAAGGTTAGGGATAGTATAGAGCAGCAAGCCACCAAGCTTAAGAACAGCGGATACCCCGGCGTCTTTAATAGCTTCGGTAGCTGAAAAGGCTCTAAAAAGTTTGCTTGGCAGCAAGAATGCACGGAAAGAAAACGAGCCAAGTAGGAACTTATGTGTGATTCCGTATATGCACAAGACTTGTCATGGCTCTTAAAAAGATCGGGGAAAAGCATGGCGCAAAGGTTGTTTTCTCTGCCCCTTTAAAGCTTAAAGGCCTTTGTAAACAAGTTAATGGTTTCCTCTGAAACAACGCCCGCAAAAAAGTGCACCATCAAGCATGTTAACAAATATTTAGAATGTGACGAGGGCATAGTCTACAAAATTCCTTTCACATGCGGAAAATGCTATATCGGGCAGACGGGGCGTTGCGTAAACACAAGATTAAGAGAGCATAGGTACGCCACAGATATGCAACAATCACCAGGGCACTTAGCTACTCATTGTGGAAGATGCGGATGCGATCCCATTTTTAACCAAACACAGACGTTGGCGCACGGCAGCTCCAAAAGAACTCGCGAAATTATGGAGGCATACTTCATGTTTAAATCACACAATCACGTGAGCTCTCCATCTATCGCCCTCAGTGAGGCAGCTTTTAACTTTATTGACAACCGCTAGATTAGTTAAGACTACGCACGCGGAACTGATAGCCAAAAATACCTTGCTTCCATGAAGAACACGTGGTAACACAGTGTTGATATCTTCAATGTTTTTGTGTATATCTTTGACGTGCTTTGCGAAAATAAACAGTTGAAAGTTTGCGCACCAACCGTCCTGTCCTCTTGTTCCGTCATTTGTTTGCACATTTCGCCCAGCGCAGCTACGTTACAATGCCGTACCAACTAGCCCAAATTGAAGCTTTGCAATTCACGCGTCAAGGAAGGCTGCATCATCGCGCCGGAACGAACATTTGTGCATTTTGAGCAAGCTTTGACATCGTTTTCCTGGTTTGTTCCGTTTTTGTAGCTTTATTAGAGTGGTATATATTTAAGCCGGTGAATCTAACTGGCAGCTAATACATGACTTGCAATTGTAATCTTGAGAACCGAAAAACAACACCAGCAATAACAACAACAACGAGAAAAAAAAAGAAAAAAAAAACGAGGAGAGCAGTTCAACTCGCTTCGCAGCGGTAAAAGCTAAGCTAGCTGCCTCGCGGCTAAGTGAGCGGTTGAGGCTCCAGTGGTACGGAGGACGACTCTAACCCTCTCAGACTTGTTATTGCCATGGCCGTGTAATCCTTGTTTGTTTCTGTTTTTTTCTTTATTTCTTAATTTTGTTTTTTGTTTCTGTACGACGCGAAAGTTCGTTCACGACAGTAGGCGTCTGCTACTACCAGCATGCACACCAAAACAACAATCATATATTTTTCATAGTCGACAACGTGGAACATCTATCGAGTGTGTGGCTTCATATAGACCCTTAGGTATCCTTAACGTATGACAGAATGAAGCTTACCTCGACGTATGCCGTCGTACACGGCAATATCGCTGTACTTAGGAAATGCGTTTCGCGTTAAGTCGGACGTCGTTGTCGTCTGTCGTCTGCTCCACATCGTAAACGTGATCAACGAACTTTTCTCCTTTGATTACGTTCGCTTTTTGAAGTGCCTGTCCAGCTGGGAGGTCTTTTTCACGCGGTACAATGCGAGGCGCTGTAAGCGCAGCGCGAGAGCTCTGCACGTGCACGGAGAAGGGAAGACGCGCGACGTATATTCTCAGTTTCTGTTTTTCTTCCGGAGATGGCGCTGCCTGTCAAGAGTCGCAGCGCCACTAAGCGAAGCTTGGGGAGCCTATTAGGAGGAAAGGTACTTTCAAAAGTAGGATAAAACTGCCTTAGTTCGTAATTGCCATTATCACACAAACGAATGATTGTTTTTTAACAATCGGGGTCAAAAGAGGTGTGACTACAAAGTCGACGTGAATGACCTTCTGGTCGCTGATTTCGGGGAGGTACGTAATGGATGAGACACTCTCGGAGTAATTTGTTTAGACACGGTCTAGAATATTTTGGCAGTTACCGGTGACACGGGTCGGTTCTGTGAGCACTTGGGATAAGTTAATGTTTAGGCATACCTCAAGGAACTCGTTCGATTTCTTTGATGTAGCCGTTAAAATGGGCGCGTTCGACCTAGCGATACTAAGGAAATTAAGATCTCCAAACAGAATCTCATGCATGTGAGGGTGTTTGGTCGTTATCTCACTTGGGATGTTGTTCAGCTTGAAAGAGAAGTATGGAACACTTTGAGGGGGGCCTATAGCAAACGCCTAATAGAACCGAATGAGGTGCGGCATGGCATTTAAGCCATATGATTTCAAGATCGGACAGAATGTTTACAGATGTACAGGTTATATTTTGGCTCATGGCTACAAGTACCCCTCCCCCCCCTCGTGGCCCTGCGATCATTTCGAAACAGTTGAAAATTTATAAAGCCGAGTAATGTCATGCTTAATTTAAAACGATGGAGGATTGTGGCTTCAACGGTGAAAGTGATTAGATTTTCAGAAATATGTGATTGTAATACAGTTTGAAATTTCTCAGAATTTAAAAACACTGTGTGAACGTTTCTTGGTCATGCTCTAGTACTTTCGCACATTATTATGCAGCTGTGTGACGCCTGTTACTGTACAACGTTAAAGAAGTGAGCTTTCGGTTTTCTTGGAATAATTAGCTGGACAGTCAAGTGCTGGACGATGAAAACACGTGTCCTATTTGCGTTTCTTAAGCAGGCATACAACCCTGATGTGCATTGTTGTTGTACTGTTTAGGGTGTTCAATAAAACAAGAAGTCTGTTTTGCGTTGCAAGAGTTTTTATTTCATCTGTGTGAACAAATCACGCAAACAACTTAGACGCACACACGTTTGAAACGGATGCAGTGCATTGCGCGCGCACACAGCAATAAAAACGGGCCGTTCATTTAAATAAAATAGAGCAATTGACGTAACTAACGTCATGGCTGCCTAGCAGAGCAGCGTCGGCAGCGCAGATATCAAACCTGAGTGAAACATGAATAAAAAAAACGGCGAGTAGCGGGTGCTTTGCGCAAGGCTTCTATGAGCCGCGTGCATCCGCTTTTCGCCACCGTTCGCTGTTGGTGGCGCCACCTGTACGTGCACCGGCCGGAGTTTCGTGGCACTAAAGCGGAGGGGCGCTGCCACGTGGGGGCCTAAGGGTACGCTCGATAAGGGTACGTACTCAGCAAAATGAAACCTCTGGCCCCCCAACGTCCTGTACAGGACGGCATTACATACGTCCCAGCCATTCTGGCGACCATACCAAATGCACACGAAAAATTCCTGTTGATTCATTCAATTCAAAACACTGAACTGTTAGAGTATTTTGGAGAGCAAATTTTTTTTCGGTCACGTGAGAGCCTTCCGAATTACGCAGAATGCCGTGTGAGTGATGTTTGACGGGAAATTTATTCTAGGAGTACCGTTTTTTTTGTTTCAATGCCAAATTTGGTTTACATATTAAACAAAAGCGTTTGTGCTAGGTATAGGAATCTCAGTTACATTACTGGAATTTTTCTGCCATATACGCCTCCAGAAATATTGCCAAAATGTTATCTGTTTGCATTTTTCCTCTTGTAATACTGCACTACGTATGAATATCTGAGTAATCAATAATTACTCTACGGAAGGTATGTTTCGCGCTAAAAACATTTCCACACCACTGAAGTAAGTAAATTTTACTAGAAAAAAATGAAGAATTTGAGAAAATCTTCATTTTGGTCCACATTGCGACGCAATTTACGCCACGTGGTGCTCCAATTAAAAATGATCATTACGTTTCAATCGAAAGCAAGTAGTTCTTGTTATATGGCAAGTTTTGTCGTCACAATTCTTGTTTTAAGGAAGAAAATAGTGTTTGAAGTTACTCATTGACGGCAATACGGAACTTCAATGAGAAAGCTACCGTATGAACTGGTCGCATTGTATATTTATTTATTTTTATTTGTTTATTTGAAACTGCCAATCATGTGCTTGGGACGCAGCTAATATACTAGATAGCTGCCTCTTGCCGTCTTAACAGCAGTGTTGAAATTCCAGCGCGTCTGCCTGCAATGCGGGAGGTACCGGCTTCGATTTCCCTAAGTGACCTACCGGTTTTAAGACGAAAGCCTTTAATGTCTCATGCTCACGTCCGTCCGGTGTCCGTCCGTCCGGTGTCCGTCCGGCGTCCGTCCGTCCACACCCCCCACTGCGCCAACCCATTAAAAAAAAATAAAAAACCTCCTCTCCACCTCTAGGCATCCCTCCCCGCAGAGGCCACACCCTCACTGCGCATGCGCGTCCCCTCCCTCTCTACCCTCCTACGCTCCCCCCTTTCTCCCCTCCAACGCTCCCCCCTCTCTCCTATAGGCATCCCTGCCCGCGGCGTCCACACCCCCCACTGCGCATGTGCGTCTTCCCCTCTCCTACGCTCCCCCCTCTCTCGCCTCGCGACGCCGACGCAGGCAGCGTCTGCTAGCGAGTTTCTTGGTTGAAAAAACCGACTGCTCGCGCTGCACAACCGTTCACTGGCCACCCCGTATATATGGCAATGGATCCTGACCTGCAAGGTGGTGCCGGTGGGAGATTTCTCCTGTGCGTTGTCGAACGATAAAAAATTCGCAGCGTGCGCGTTAACTAAAACCGGACTGCGGGTCTCTGTGTCCAGTCCGAGTCTTCTGTCTCTCATTGCCCATTAGCAGCGATTGGGATGTTCCAGTAGGAAACACCGGTCCATCGCTGCGTGCTTTGCGCCCCCCAGGTTTCTCTCCTGTGCAACGCTGCGATGAGCGCCAGCGTCAACGCCGCCGCCAGTGTAAACGTTAGCGCCCGCTGCTTCGCATCTACACATGGTTTCCTTTAGCGGGAGATGGTGTAATCTTTAAGGCGAAAGCCTTTAATGTCTCATGCTCACGTCTGTCCGGTGTCCATCCGACCTCCGTCCGGCGTCCGTCCGTCCGTCTGTCCGTCCGTCTGTCTGTCTGTTCGTCCATCCATCCATCCATCCGTCCGTCCTGTCCGTCCGTGCATCGGAGCTTTGGCACGGAGCTAGGTGGCCGCCGGGATGCGCAGACGGACGCCGGTCGCGTCGGACTCTATAGCGCTCGCGCTTTGCTTGCGTAGCGTCGCTGTGCCCAGAGTTTGCAATCATTCTGACCGACGCCGTCTCAATGGACCCAGGCGTTCACGGAATACACTTTCCAATTTACAAAGGGTCCGTCAATTTAAGAGCTGGAACGCGGATGGCGTTTGCACGATGCGCAAAGCACGAGAAAATACTAACGCATGTGAACGGAAGAAGATGAGTCTCGCGTCTCGCTGCGATTCGCGGTAAAAAATTAAAGAAGAAAACACGCACCCATTCGGTTTGTGTCTTATCCCACTGAGAGTGTAAAAGAAAAAAATTGCACCATCTCCCGCTAAAGGGAACCATGTGTAGATGTGAAGCAGCGGGCGCTAACGCTTACACTGGCGGCGGCGTTGACGCTGGCGCTCATCGCAGCGTTGCGCAGGAGAGAAAAATGGGGAGGCGTAAAGCAGGCAGTGATGGAGCAGTTTTTCCTACTAGAACATGCCAATCGCTGCTAATGGGCAATGAGAGACAGAAGACTCCGACTGGACACAGAGACCCGCACTCCGCTTTTGAGTTAACGCGCACGCTGCGAATTTTTATTGTTCAACAACGCACAGGAGAAATCTCCCACCGGCACCACCTTGGAGGTCAAGATCCATTGCTATATATACGGGATGGCCAGTGAACGGTTGTGCAGCGCGAGCAGTCGGTTTTTTCAACCAAGAAACTCGCTAGCAGACGCTGCCTGCGTCGGCGTCGCGAGGCGAGAGAGGGAGGAGCGTAGGAGAGGAGAGAGAGGGGGTGACACGCAGCGCAGTGGGAGTGTGAACGCCGTGGGCAGGGATGCGTAGAGGAGAGAGAGAGGGGGGACGCGCATGCGCAGGGGGGAGTTAGACGCCGCGGGCAGGGATGGAGAGAGGGGGGGGAGTGTAAGAGGGGAGAGAGGAAGGGAGGCGCATGCGCAGTGGGTGTGGTTGCCGCGGGGAGGGATGCCTAGAGGAGAGAGAAGGGGAGAGGAGGTTTTTTATTTTTATTTTTTTAACTGTTTGCGCATGCGCAGTAAGGGTGGGCACGCGGCACACCACCACCACCACCACCACCACCACCACCACCACCACCGGATTAAGCTTCGCCATAAGATGCTTCACATCTAAAAAGACATGGCATAATCAGTGGAATGGCCACACGCTTTCGCCGAACACACTTTGGAATGTACAAAGTGTCCTTCATTTTTTTTCGTAATGGCTGCAGGGGCATACGATCTAGCGATCAGCGGGTTCTGGGTGCTCATCTCAAGAGGTGGCCCCATGAGTGATATGCGGGCTTTTGGCGCGCCTTATCCTGCCATAGCCTTGGTGAAATGGTCGAGCATCCGTGGCTACTTTCGGAAACAGAGAATTGCTGGTAAAATACATTCCCCAGCTGATCGGCGGGACGAAGTTTCGTTTCCATTGGCCGAACTACAAGACAGAAATACGGCCAAACTACAAGACAGAAAAGTGAGAATTAAGTGGTTCCCGGCGCACGCGGGCGACGCGTCGGAACGCAATGACAACCACAACGAGACGGCACATGCAGCGGCGCGAGCGCTAACTAACCGCGCCCCTGCGACAGACCGTCCGACGTGGTTCGGAGCCAAGGACCGCATGACGGACTACAACGACATAACGAAGGCCTACCGCCTGGCTCGCAGGACTTGCCCACTCCCGCACAAGCGGTTGAGTCGTGCGGAGGCGGTACTGCTGAGACAGCTCCAGACCGGATCGCTTCCCAGCCCGGCACTGATGCATCGCATGTACTCCGAGACATACCCGACCGACAAGTGCAAGGTCTGCCGGAGGGAGACGGCAGATCACACGCACATCTTGTGGGACTGCATCAAACACCCAGAGGAAGCAAGATCAAAAACGATCCCGTCGCGGCTCGAGGCGGCCGCGAAGAGCTACGACGAGGACGAACAGCTCTGGGCCGTCCAGCAGGTCCTCGGAGCGCTCGAAAGGCAGGGACTCAGCGAGCCGGCAACGGCAAGCGGAGACCCGCGCCGAGTAACGGCAACCCCGAAGACGACGTAGGCCCCGTCGGGACGCGCGAGCGCCCAACTGCAGGCACAAATAAAGTTTTCTCCAATACAATCCAATTTCCATTGGGAAGACATCTCCGTAGGGCTGACGGACCTAGAAACTAGGTCGTGTGTTTTTTTTTTCGATGTATGTAATGAGAAGTACCTTAATAGGTAGCAGAGATACAAGAAAAGTGGTCGAAAACGGAATGTCGTTGGAATTCTGAGACGCGGACTTGTCTTGATCGGGGGAGCTCCCCTGTTGAAGACACTTATCGAAATTTCCTGTTGAACCATTTTTCATCGCTTGAAGCCTCCGACTTGCCCTGAGCCTTGCATGGACAAAGTTGTGATTGATGCGCATACACTAGGGGACATTCTGGCCCACAAGGTAAAGGTAACCTTTGTGCGCAGACTGCGGGAAGCGGGCTTCCTGGTGGACCTCCTTCCGGACGTGGTCGAGCCGGGCGCCGTGGCTGGACGCCTCGAGCACCCCTGGTACGGCATCCCTGCGGGCACACCCGTGCACGCCGCGCTCGGAGACATGCAGTGCTCCGCGCTGTCCGTGGGCGCCGGAGAGACCGACGCCGGTGGGTGTCTCTTCTTCGGGCTTGCTCTGCATAGCACGGGTCCGTCGCTGTAAAGCATATGCCCGCGTAGCATACGACAAAGTTTAAAAGTATTCTTAGCTATACAGACCAACGCTAATGTCTTTCACCGTAGCGCAGAGCAAGTCCAGCCAGTTTTACTATTCCGCATAATTACATAATCGGTATTAAATATTCAGTCTCAGTAGTAGCGGAATATTTGTGTCTAAGAGCAAGTGGTAGGGCATGCTGAGAAAAATGCAGTAAGGATTTTCGTGGCTATTTACTTGTTATGCAAAGCGGTTTTTACCAATTACATTTCGCACATGGTTGGGTTTCGGCTGCCGTAAAAAGCCGTACTAGTCCTTTCGACCCTGAATTTTTCGAAAGGGTAGAAATTTTTTTCTTATTGATTTCGCTTTACTACCATCTCTAGAGCACGAAAATTAACGCATTCTGCTTACACCATCCGCATATAAGAAAAATGGCGCCATGTCTTATATATAGGACACCAGGGTTTAGTGGTTGCAAAGACAAAAATAGTTAGTTTAAATATACTTCAAGGTTTGTACCCTGTTAACACGTATTGTTGTTAAGCTAAACATGTAGCAACGTAGTTTCGTTAGTGTCTGAAATGCTGAATAGCAAGTTTTTGCGGTCATGATACACAGCTCCTTATTGCAGCTGTATGGTCGTTGTCTAATTATAGGACGCTTTGGAAGATCTAGCATCATAAAAAAGTCACAGTTTCGCCACTAGGGCGATGCAATGAATGCGATAGCAAGAAGTTAGTTTGTCACACGAAGAACGACAAGCAGCTCGATGCTCGAAAAAAGGACGCATAGGTATATACAGGACAAGCGTGAACTAACAACTGTCGCCGTTGTTACGTGTTTGTACTTGAGCAACGCACTGCGAGTGTCCACAATGCAAAAGCCGACGCTGTTGTTGTTGCCTCTGACATGGCTCATACCCCGTCAGGGGGGATTGACCAAGGATTGAGTATATGATTATATGATTTTTTGACGCTGTTTGATACTTCTTTTTCTTTTAAACTGTGGCACGTGGAATGATCCCTCTGCGTCTCCTGCCACGCGGTGGCGTCTGACGCCAGGTGTGCCCGGTGTTCTTCTTTTTTCTTCAACATCATCAGTGGTACAGAAGGGGGCCACTTTTTCGTGCGCATCTCAAGGGCAGTTTTCAATTTGTAAGAAACTGTAAAAGCGTTGCGTGATAGAAAACACGCTCAAGCTGTTCCAAGATCTGCATACCGCGAGCGGCAAATGGTGCATATGAATAGCTCGCCGTTATATCGCTGGCACGAGCATGGCGTGTGGCTGTGTTGGCTAGCGCAGCAGGCTGCGGAGCGAGGGGTCGCTGGTTCACATCCCCGGTCAGGTGGTTTGGAATTTTTTTCTATTGATTTATTTTTCTTTATGCCTTATTTATATACACATATACATACACATATCCGGGACATGACGGCGTCGACAGACGGCGACGGCGAAAATCAGCCGAGAGTGTCCATATAATTGCTATCGCAATAAAAATGCTGAATCCGGCTTTGCTGCGTCAAAACTATTTCTGCCCATGTCTGCAGGGGCAGGCTGACGGAAGTTCACCTCATCGTCATCTTTTAGCTCCCGCACGTTTCTTTCGTGTTGTGCCGAAAACGTATTCAGACCTATTACGTTCAATATCGCTGTTGGAACCCCATTACATATTAGCTAAGAAATCTGGGCTGCATTCTCCAAAAGAATAGCAAGAAATCGAAAGCTTACACGAGCACCACGGCTCTATATCAACATGCAATGAATTCGGCTGTTACAATCATTCAGCCCAAGACATGAAGATTGTGCGCGTGGGCGACGCGTAATTGTGAGGGAAGGCCTGTAGCCTGTGGCGGCGGCGCCTTCTGACTTTTTGCCAGGGCGTAATCTTGGACTGCTGCTTTTAGGAAAATTTATTTGTTGAAATGATCACAGTTTGGCAGCTCAGTGTAAAACTGCGTGCAGTTGTCTATAATTCTCTTGAAACATTTCTATATCGAACCTGCATCCTATATCGTCTGCCTTTGCAAGCTTACTTTCCAACATGCAAATTTGAACGTCACGATCGATCCTTTACTCTTCTGATCTGCGTGTTAAAGGTGCTGCTGATTCTCTGGCACGTGAAGATATTGCATTGCTTTTGCAATTTAGAAACGTCTCCATTTTTCTATTTGAACTTGCTTCTTCACTGTGCAAGTTCATCAATACAGATGCAGATATCTTCATTGGAAGATGTTCTGAGAAACGATGCCCAGGGTAGCGTCGGGGGCCGTTGCGGAGTATCTGAAAATATCGGTTGTAGCCTCACCAGCACTTCCTTTTTTTTACTTTCTGTTCATTTGTAATAACCTCTTACTAACGTCAGCAACTACTTCTTTCCTAAAATGTGTGTGTCACCAGATTGTACATCGTCTGCGGTGAGCTCCCGAAAGTGTTTTAATTTATCCGACTCTCGCTGATGTCTAGCTTAAAATACTGTTGTGCTGTAATTGATGAGGACTTCTAAAAAAAGTCGCTGTTTCGCCACAAGGCGAAGCGATGAATGCGGTAGCAACGTATTGGAATGTCAAGCGACGAATGGCAAGCAGGTCGAAACGTGCAGCGCGCTGCTCACGCACACATGACGCACGAAAACAACACGCGCAGGACGAGAAGGAACGAACTGTCAACGTGCACAGCTCGACACTTAACGCGCTGCTCAAACAAAAACGACGCACGAAACGTATTCACAGGCACAGACGAGCGCGAACTAACAAGTGTCACAGTTGTTACTTCGCTGTGTTTGAAAAGCGTGCTCTTTTCGCAAACGGGGGGACTGCAGCGAGCGAAGCGACCTTCGCGTGCTCGGTAACTACAACGCAATCGTTCCGGCAAAGCGTACAATTCTTCCCCACCTCGAAATAAGCGCGCGCGCGCACGGGCGTCTACCCACTACGGGGCGAAGTATACGGGCGGGAGATGAGCGGATGAGCGCGCGCGTCGTGACGAGCGGGGCACCGAACCCCGCCGAGCGCTCCCTTTGAGCCATCTTGCTGGTAATGCTGAGAACACGCTGAAAACACGCTGTATATAAATAGCTCGCCGTTTGAACGTTATGGGACGTGCGCTTTCGTGGCTCAGCGGTTAGCGCCGCGCGCTGCAGAGTGAGAGGTCCCTCGTTCGATGCCGCGCGTCGGAAACATTTTTCTGAATTACTTTTCTTCGTGGCTTTTGTAAATATATAGATACATATACATATACGGGGCATGACGCCGACGGCGAAACCCAGCCGAGAGTGTCCATATAATTGCTATCGCAATAATTGTAAGACTTCCCTAGTAGCAGCAAATCTTGACACAACGTTGCCGCAACGTAGAGGAAGTTGCTTCACCGTTGTGGCAATACTGCGTGCTACCAGGATTTTAACTTGGCTGCACATTGCAGAAGATGCTAGTGCGAACCCCTGTTTCAGGAAACTGCCTTTTTGTTCAGAAATAATGATCAAACAAACCGATGGATAGTTAAGGCATATCCCGTGCACATAGAGTCTGATTCGTGTGTCAGCCAAACGTCTATTGCAATGCATTAAAAGGCAATCGACTTTTTGAGTGGCTTGTTCCCCCCGTTTTTCTTGTTTATACGGCACGCACCATTTGACTTAAATGTATATTTTGTTTCCGCGTGCAGTAAAATGTTTTAGTTGTGAGTCAGCGCTCGTGCCATCTGCTTCTTTGTCCGTCGTCTGTGCCCCGCGGCGTGTTTACCCGAAAAATGTGAACTTACCAACTCGCCCAACTTGTTGTGTTAATCGACGAAGAGAAGACAGAGAAGTGCGTGTAGCAAAGTCTACATTTCTCAGACTGGGCGCTGCTGCGTCAACCAGCGCGCCAAGGAACATGAATGATCGTTAGGAGATGAGACGACGTTGTTCCGGAACCTACCCGTCCATTGCAGCACTTGCAGAAACTGTAAGCCATGGCTTGAGGAAATCAAAATCCTAAGCAGTACTCCATAAAGTGGATAGGGAGACCACCGCCGCTGTGGCTCAGGTGGTAGTGCATGGGACGCGTTATTCGAAGGTCGCAGGTTCGGTCCCTGCCAGCGGCAAGCGATCTTTTCGTCCACTTTTCAGAAGAGTGGTAAGTTGGGGCAGTTGGTAATGATTGATTATGTAACTGCGCAAAAACGGAATAAAGGGCAAAAGGGAGGAAGAAAAGGCAAGAGGGTATCCATATCAACAAAAAATCAAGGCCACATCAACCATAGCACGTGCGTTATACAAAACCTAGATAACTGAGCTCTTTGTCATGCAAAGCAACAGAGGGCACACTGACGCACGACTCAGATTCCCTGTGAATGTGCGCAGCCTCAATCAGTTCGCATGACAAAGAGCTCAGTTATCTAGGTTTTGTATAACGCACGTGCTATGGTTGATGTGGCCTTGATTTTTTGTTGATATGGATACCCTCTTGCCTTTTCTCCCTCCCTTTTGCCCTTTATATATTGCCCTGTTCCCGCAATAAACTTCAGTTGATAGTCTGCGCCCGTTTGTGCCTTCTCTTCTTTTGTGTCACCGTCCGTTTTTGCGCAGTTACATAATGAACGTCCACTTTTCTTCCTTCACAATTACGTTACAATTACTATAAACATCCTCTCTATACTTTCTTTGGCATCATTATCTGTAAGTTCTCATTATTATTGCGTTTAACAAAGAAAAACGAGTCCTTAAAATTTTACTTCTTTCCTTTAAAGGGGCCCTGCAACACTTTTAGAAACCGTCCAGTACGAGCGGAGTAACAAAGGTTTGTCGCACGCTGCGATTGCTTTCCCGCTCCTCTCGTCCCGACGAAAGCGCTGGAAGCTAAGCGGGCAGGGATGGCACGGGGGAAGAAGGTACGTCACGCGTGCTGCGTGACGTTCAGGTCTTTTCTCTTTTAGGGGCGAATCACTTCAGGGTCTAGGCTTGTCCGTTGTGCGTTGTCCGACGATGACGATGACGCTAGTGACGATGAAGAATAAGCGTGTTAGCACATGCAAGGTACCCGATGACGATGACACTGATGACGATGAAGAATAAGCGCGTTCCAGACCACACATTCTCTTTCTGCCATGGATGAAAACGAACGTGAACGTGCTCTCGCCCGCGAAAGGCAAAGCGGCAACGCCGACAATAAGGTGCTACTATGGAGGCGAGAGCGCAGCATGCGGCGGCTCAACGTCTACGCAGACAGCAAGCTACCCGGAGGCGAGAGCTCGGAAAGCATTCAGTGAAGCAATGGCGCTGAAGATACAGAGACAAAAGAGGTTGACAGGGCGTGCGCTGCTAACAAGTGATTTTAGATGTGAAGCATCTTATGGCGAAGCTTAATCCGGTGGTGGTGGTGGTGGTGGTGTGCCGCGTGCCCACCCTAACTGCGCATGCGCAAACCCTTTAAAAAAATAAAAATAAAAAACCTCGTCTCCTCCTCTCTCTCCTCTAGGCATCCCTCCCCGCGGCAACCCCACCCTCACTGCGCATGCGCCTCCCCTCCCCTCTCTCCTCTAGGCATCCCTGCCCGCGGCGTCTACACTCCCACTGCGCATGCGCGTCCCCCCCTCTCTCTCCTCTCCTACGCTCCCCCCCTCTCTCCTCTACGCATCCCTGCCCACGGCGTTCACACTCCCACTGCGCATGCGTGTCACCCCTCTCTCTCCTCTCCTACGCTCCCCCCCTCTCTCGCCTCGCGACGCCGACGCAGGCAGCGTCTGCTAGCGAGTTTCTTGGTTGAAAAAACCGACTGCTCGCGCTGCACAGCCGTTCACTGGCCACCCCGTAGATATGGCACTGGATCTTGACCTGCAAGGTGGTGCCGGTGGGAGATTTCTCCTGTGCGTTGTTGAACAATAAAAATTCGCAGCGTGCGCGTTAACTAAAAGCGTAGTGCGGGTCTCTGTGTCCAGTCGGAGTCTTCTGTCTCACATTGCCCATTAGCAGCGATTGGCATGTTCCAGTAGGAAACACTGCTCCATCACTGCCTGCTTTGCGCCTCCCCAGTTTTCTCTCCTGCGCAACGCTGCGATGAGCGCCAGCGTCAACGCCGCCGCCAGTGCAAGCGTTAGCGCCCGCTGCTTCACATCTACACATGGTTCCCTTTAGGGGGAGATGGCGTAATTTTTTTATTTCGGGAAACGTGGAAACGATGCCCTTGAGGCACAGAACGATGCTGGCACAAGATTGCGGCACTCATTAATTGAGACTCTCGGAGCAGGCCCTGGGAAGCTAACTGGCAACCCTGGACCAGGCCCGGCGAGCCGCTATATCCAATGGAGCACTGGACGAAGGGCCCCACCAACTTTAGTTGTCGGTAAACTCTGCTAATAAACAGTTACTATCTCTCTGTCTTTCATTGGTTATGTCTAGCTGCAATGACGTGAATAGAGATTTAAGTGAAAAAGAAAAACTGTGGGGTGTCGTAGAAACTGACGTGAGAATGCAAGAATATGGGCTAATACTAGTGGAGCACTGGACGAAGGGCCCAACAACTTTAGTTGCCAATAGGCATTACTAATAAACGCTTACTCTTTCTCTCTCTCTCATTGGTTATGTCTAGCTGCAATGACGTGAATATAGATTTTAAGTGAAAACGAAAAACTGTGGGGTGTCGTAGAAACTGACGTCAGAATGCAAGAAAATGAGCTAGTACTAGTGGATGAAGGGCCCTACCAACTTTAGTTGCCAGTAGGCATTTCTAATAAACGCTTACTCTCTCTCTCATTGGTTATGTTTAGTTGCAATCATGTGAATGTAGATTTTAAGTGAAAACGAAAAACTGTGGGGTGTCGTCAAAACTGACGTCGGAATGCAAGAATATGGGCTAGTACTAGTGGAGCACTGGTCGAAGGGCCCCACCAACTTTAGTTGCCAATAGGCATTTCTAATAAGCGCTTACTCTCTCTCTCTCATTGGTTATGTCTAGCTGCAATCACGTGAATATAGATTTTAAGTGAAAACGAAAAAGTGTGGGGTGTCTTAAAAACTGCGTCAGAATGCAAGAAAATGAGCTAGTACTAGTGGACGAAGGGCCCCACCAACTTTAGTTGCCAATACGCATTTCTAATAAACGCTTACTCTCTCTCTCATTGGTTATGTCTGGCTGCAATGACGTGAATATAGATTTTAAGTGAAAACGAAAAACTGTGTAGTGTCGTAAAAACAGACGTCAGAATGCAAGAATATGGGCTAGTACTAGTGGACGAAGGGCCCCACCAACTTTAGTTGTCAGTAAACTCTGCTACTAAGCAGTTACTATCTCTCTCTCTCTCATTGGTTATGTCTAGCTGCAGTCACGTGAATATAGATTTTAAGTGAAAACGAAAAACTGTGGGGTGTCGTAAAAACTGACGTCAGAATGCAAGAATATGGGCTAGTACTAGTGGAGCATTGGACAAAGGGCCTCACTAACTTTAGTTCCCAATAGGCATTGCTAATAAACGCTTACTCTCTCTCTCATTGGTTATGTCTGGCTGCAATGACGTGAATATAGATTTTAAGTGAAAACGAAAAACTGTGGGGTGTCGTAGAAACTGACGTGAGAATGCAATAATATGGGCTAATACTAGTGGAGCACTGGACGAAGGGCCCTACAACTTTAGTAGCCAATAGGTATTGCTAATAAACGCTTACTATCTCTCTCTCATTGGTTATGTCTAGCTGCAATGACGTGAATATAGATTTTAAGTGAAAACGAAAAAGTGTGGGGTGTCGTAGAAACTGACGTCAGAATGCGAGAATATGGGCTAGTACTAGTGGACGAAGGGCCCTACCAACTTTTGTTGCCAGTAGGCATTTCTAATAAACGCTTACCCTCTCTCTCATTGGTTATGTTTAGTTGCAATGGCGGGAATATAGATTTTAAGTGAAAACGAGAAACTGTGTGGTGTCGATAGAAACTCACGACCAGAATGCAAAAATATGGGCTAGTACTTTATCTGTGACGGCATTTGTACGACCTACGAACGTTAAACCCACAAGATACAGTGGAAAACTCGTCGAGTCAACCACGCGGCATGCAACGGCTTCCGCAATATACCGTGTACTCAAGGGAGATCAGCGACACTGCACGCACTGTCGTGTCAGGCTTGTGTATCTTGTGTACGCCGTTATTTGCACAGGATATGGCTACGGTAAAACAGCCGGAAATGCAACTTCTCTATCGGACGTCCGCTTTCTTCCGTACTGCAAGCCTGAAATAACGAAGCCGTTCCATGTTTGTCACGGTGGCGCGTGGGAGACACCGCTTTGTGAATGCGACACCATTGTCGCTGTCTGTACTCCGGTCACGTCTGGCACATCGCGACTTTTTGCCGCGCTTCAACAACGCTGGCGAGGACGCAAGTGCACTGCGAGGTGCGCAGAAACGTGTGTCCATTCGAGCGCGCTATAAGCTGTTCGGCATAACAGTGGACGTAAGGCGGAGTAGTGGCTGCGTCGCACACTGGAATGTTAATATAACACACACAAAACAAAATAGTACGCACACGAACACGAATACGGCGTCACCAACGCTGGACTGACCGCGGGAGGGAGTCTGCGGGCGCGAGCCGCGGAATCGCCCAACGGACTTCTTCACGCGAGACAAACGAGCCGCGCCATGATCCAAAAAACAAAATCACAGCATATCCACGGAGTGAATGATGATGAGTGGGCGAAGCTCCGGAGGTTCATCGGTAAACCGTGAATCTTCCGTGAATTTCGGTCCAGTACATCATCAAAGACGTGACGAGCACTGTGTGTATATATACAAGAAATTTATATTTTATTCGTGAGCCGTGATTTTCCGTTTTGTTTTCGTTTCTTCGTTGGTCGTGGTTACCGTTTACATAAGCCGTGGCTTCCGTTCCCCCTTCATTATAACGGCTTTATGGTCGGTGAAATGGAAGGAGAGCGGTTCCTGGATGGGTCGTAGTGGAAAGTTTGTTAAGACGAGATCGATGCAGGTTCCTCAGATGGTGACAAACACTGTGGTTGGTTGCATGTGGTCAAACGGGGTTGGTTGCATGTGGTTTCATGTGGTGGTTGGTTGCATGTGGTCAAACGATATGCATGTGAGACCATATCGATATGCATGTGAGACGATGCCATGTGTTGTATGAGCCAACTGTTTTCAGTAATGTCAACGTTGAAGTCATCCACCAGTAGGGTAACGGGACACGCTTATTGTTCATCGTCATCGTCATCGTCACTATGCGTCATCGTTATGACGCACAGTGGGTACATTCCATGTGCTGTGCCGTGATGGCAGCGTCATCGTCATCCCACAGGGGTGGCTACGACAACGGCGCTGGACAAGCCTATGCCCTAAGGAGCTTCGCCCCTAAAAGGAAGGACTCCGCTCCCCATGACTCAGAGTAATATTGCCGCCAGGCGGCGCCACCGCGAGGGTACAGCGCCAGCTCTCGCTAGGCGGCGACTGCGCTAACTTCACCGCCATTAGTGCCCCGCGGTGTAGCCTGCCCTCAGGCATCCTGAGGCCGAAATTTTAAAGGAAGTGTGAGCATAGGCGTGCGCACGGGGGGGGGGGGGGGCAGAGGGGGCTGCCCCCCCCCCCCCCCCCCCCGCCCGGTCACCTAAGAGGGGGGCGCAAAGTCAGCCCCATCCATTGACATAACAGGGAGGAAGGGGCGCTGCGACTCGGGGGGGAGGCGCAATGTCAGCCCCGTACATTGACATAATAGGGAGGGGGGGCGCCGTGACGAATCCTCGTCCCCCCCCCCCCCCCACCCCCCCCCCCCCCGAAGGGGAACCCTGGGCACGCCTATGAGTGTGAGCACCCCCAAGAAGTTACTCGCCGAGTAAAATCGCCGCCGAAGTGAAGACAGTGTTGACACGCAGACCAGTCGTTTCTCTGCGCATTATGCGAGCAGCTGCGCCCTTTGTGGCGAGACGAAAACGCTGAGTGTCGCTGCTGGTGAGTAGCAGATAGCGCGAAAGTCGAGCAAATCCCTGGGCCTCCATATACAGCTTTGTTGCAGCCGCTACATATGAGGTTACACCGGCTAACCTTATCCAAGGCATGAAAGCTTGCCGAAGCACTGCTACTATCTCCTTGGTTGTTGTATAAAAAAAGCTTTTTCTGTATTATGGCCTACATTCTAGAATCAGCCAAATTTAGGAATTCTAAGGTTTATCGTTCAGGTGCCACAGGTAACGAAGGTATCAAATGCAAGAATTTAATTTATTTTACGATTTCCGAGGTTTTTAAGTCTCAAAATAACGAGCAATTCCATAACATTGTGCATTCGTCATTGCACCGTAGACATAACGTCAGTACATTATCAGCGTCGTAGACGGCAGCTTCAGGCATGAAAGTCTTGTATGCATATTGCAGCTGTGTATGAGTAATAGGCGTTCTAGCATTTAGCGCCACTTTCCGGCAAGATTTGATCAGTGTCATGACTGTAAGAACGCATCAAACGGTAACGTAGCGAATTAAAAAAGACAAGAAAATCCGCATCACATGTAATAATAATATCTGGGGTTTAACGTCCCAGAACCACGATATGATTATGAGAGACGCCGTAGTGGAGGGCTCCGGCAATTTTGACAACCTGGGGTTCTTTAACGTGCACGTAAATCTAAGTACACGGGCCTCAAACATTCTCGCCTCCATCGAAAATGCAGCCCGCATCACATGTCCTACCGGTTATGAGCTGTACTGAACGATTTGGTAGCGCTTTTGCCTTAACGCTCTACTATCCTAACATAGACCGGTCACTGAGCAGCTAAGTTAATGATTACACATTTAGCAGGCGCGTTTAATTCCAGAACGACGGCGCAACGGAAAAACCGGGAGATACCACGCAGTGTGGGAATCGATGTAATGCGAAGCAGCCAACAAGGAGCAAATCATGGTGTACGTTTGGCATGATTTACATCTTAGGACCTGTCATTTATGTTCTTCATGCAGTCACGTCATGCAATACCAATTTTGGTGTACATCAAGCTAGCGAAACGTCCACGAGCGCACCATGAGCATGACATGTAATACATGCCGTAAATATCATGCATGTAGTGATTTTCATGCTACCACCTGTCATCTATGTTTTTCATGCAATCACGTCACGCAATACCAGTTTTGTTGTATACCAAGCTAGCGAAACGGCCGCGAGCTCACCATGACCGTGTCGTGCAAGTCATGCTGTACATGACGTGTCATGATTTTCATATTACCACTTGTCACTTATGTTCGTCATACACTCACATAACGCAATACCAAATTTGGTACATACCCAGCTAGCGAAACGGCCGTGAGCGCACTGTGAGCCTGGCATGGAAATCATGCTGTACATGACATCAATGCCAGGATTTTCATATTACCACCTGCCATTTATGTTCGTCACACAGTTACGTCGCGCAACACCAGTTTGGTGTATATCAAGCTAGCGAACTGGCCGCAAGCACACCATGACCGTGGCATGCAAGTGATGCTGTACATGACACGTCAAGATTTTCATATTACCACTTGTCATTTATGTTCGTCATATAGTCACGTCACTCAATCCCAAATTTGGTGTATATCAAGCTAACGGAATGGCCGCGAGCGCGCCATGAGCGTGGCATGCAAGTCATGTGGCACATGACATGTCATGATTTCCATATTACCACTTGTCATTTATGTTCGTCATACAGTCATGTCACGCAATACCAAATTTGGTGTATATCAAGCTAGCGAAACTGCCGTCAGTGCGCCATGAGCGTGGCATGTAAATCATGTTTTACATGACAGGCATGTCATGATTTTCATATTACCACCTGTCATTTATGTTGGTCATGCAGAAATCTCTCATCATACCAATTTGGATGTATCAGTTTAAGGGAACGGCCGCAGGAGCACTATAGGGCCATGGCGTGTAGATCATACTGCTCATGACAAGTTAGTCATGATTTTCATTATATGACCAGTCATTCATGTTCTTCATACAGTCATGTTATGTCATACCAATTTTGGCAACGATACGGTCTGGAGAGCACAAAGTCGTCGGCGGCTAGATAGATACATATTTACGCTCAAAGTCGCCGAAGTTCGCTAAGAAATGCTGCGCATTTAAAACAACGTGCACATCAGATTAGAAGCAACAGAGCATACAAGCGATAGTTACTACCATTATACAATAGTTACAAAAACTGAAAGTGAGCAATAAAACGGAACTCCTGCGATGTTTCTTAAGCAAAGTACCACACTAGATGATTGTTCAGCAGCATGCTTGCAGATGAGTGCTATGAAATTGAAATAACAACAGACAGGCATTACATTTATAGAGAAATACGCGGGAGCAGTTTCATTAATTTGTATTTTCTTTTATGCGAAAAATGCGGAGGGGGGGGGGGGTAGGACATTGAAATAGGTTGGAACATAATGGGCTAGTGTTCTAGTTCCATACCTTGTTTAACACCGCGGCCTCCAGTAACTGACTTTGGGCCTTAAAGAACGGGAAGTGACATACTGAACCAGAAATTCTTTGGACCAGAAATGTTTTAAGACGACCGTTTGCATTAAGAGATCATTGAAGTTCGGCATTAACAGCATTTTGAAAATGTCTCTCTAGAATTAATGTTCAGGTCATAAGATGTATTTTTTAAGATTGAACGTACTATTCTGTTCAATCTGTTGTGCCATCGGACAGCACAGTGCCCGTAAATGGTTATTCCATAACGCAGTATACTGTAGCCTAAAGCGTGTGTTATCTTTCGTACTGAAAACGGCATGTAGTGTCTGATATTATATAGCAGACATGATACAGCGCAAATGTTTTTGCAAACATATGCGAGATGACTATTCCCGGTAAGGTCGCTATCAATGTATAGGGCAAGGTACTTCACAACAGATGAATACTGTAATGGCCTTCAAGAGCCGGATGAACAATCAGCACAATGCAAAATGAATGGATAGTCAAGGGTTACTTTCTTCAATGGATTGTGGAAGCAGATTTGTTTAGTTTTAGACACATTTATATTAATAAGGGTGTCATGAAACCAAACCATAGCTTTAGTGGCAACTGACTGCAGAACAGTAATTGCCTCATAGAAGTTAGCAGACGTCAAGATCACCGTGTCATCGGTGTATTGATGAATAAAGCACTCCTTTGGGCAAGTTGGGTACAAGAGTGATATATGTTTCGGAATATTGCGCTGCATAGCCGTAACGGGGGGGGGGGGGGGGGGGGACACTCACGAAGGCACAGAAAAAAATAACACAACCAGAACAGGTGGGCGCAAGCGATCAACTGTAAATCTTTTGTGAGGCGCCTCTCGGAGCCGCCCCACAAAAGAAGGAAAGGGAACATCTGAAGGGATGAGAGTGGAAGCATAAAAATGTGAAAAAGAATACAGATTAGACAAGTGAAACAGCAATCAAACACTTTGTGCGTGTCGATGCTGCGCAGCGCTCCTCAGCTAGCTCGTCTTTGGAAGGGCCGGAACGTGTCGCTTATGAATTCAATTTCTGCTTTACTTAGCGACAAAGATTGAGTGATTACGCATGCGCCTAATTCTACAGATGTCATGTTGTAGGTCTCAACTATTTCCCTCGTCTGCTGTTTTTTTCGCGCGAAACAAGACGTTCGTCTGATCAAACAAGGCCCTACATCCGCACTCTTTGCAGTGCGAGGCCAAGTTACCTGGCCCGCTGATCTGTCCTCATGCATAGCGGTGCTCTCGCAGTCTGGTGTTCAGGCGTCTGCCTATTTGCCCAATGTAGCTGTTGTTGCATGTCAGGGGGAATGTGTTAAACGCCAACGGAGCATTCAACAAATTTAGTTTGGTTTCTAACTTCGCATTTAGCTTTTTGGGGCTTGTGAGCATCGTCCTGGTTTACTCTCTCGCAAAGGCCTTTCAGTTTTATTGGGGCCGAGAACACTATGCGCACATCGAGTTTGGCAGCAGCTTTCTTAAGCTTGTGTGAAATGTGTATGTATGGGATTACTGCCTTTCGTTTTTTTTTCTTTTCCCTGCTTCGCTTCGGCACACGGCGAGGTCTCAGCTCTCTCAAAAATTCCTCCGCTATCGAAACAAGCACCTGTGTGGGAAACCCGCTTGTACGCAATCGTTCCCATTGGCTTCGGAGGCTGCTCTTTGTGCTATGGAAGCATGACTTTTTAAAGGCCTGTGTGAAACAGCTAGATGCTATTCCTCTCCTAACTATCTTTGAGTGGCTGAGTGGCCCGAGTCGAGCGGCAGCATTGGATTTCCCCCCCCGTAGTTTTATAGGACCAGCATGTGTAGGATTTTCGAACCTTAATTTGTAAGTCTAAATACTGGAGCTTTCCGTTTTTTGGCATCTCCGAAGTGAATTCCAATCCCCTGTGAGCAGAGTGAAGAAGGTCAAGGATCTCAAGGCGCTTCGTGTCTGAAAATTGGCTACGCGGAAGTAATACAATATAATCGTCAACGTATCTATAGCATTTCAAAACGCCACAAGCGCTCATTTTGTGTTCCAACTGCTAACTCCTTTTGCGAGGTACAAATCAGTGAGCACTGGCGCTATGCACGAACCTATTAAGGCGAAAGCCTTTAATGTCTCATGCTCACGTCCGTCCGGTGTCCGTCCGTCCGTCCGGTGGTGGTGGTGTGCGTCCTGGCCACACTTCTTGCCATGCGCAAACCCTCCCCACGCACCTCCTATCCTACACTCCCCCTCTCTCTCCTCTAGGTATCCCTCCCGCCCGCGGCTTTTACACAACCATTGCGCATGCGCGTCCCCTCCCCCCTCTCTGTCCTACGCTCCCCTCTCTCCTCTAGGCATCCCTCCCGCGGCGTTTACACCCCCCATTGCGCATGCGTGTCCCCTGCCCCTCTCTCTCCTCTCTTACGCTTCCCCCCTCTCTCTCCTCTAGACGTCCCTCCCCTCGGCGTCCACACCCTCACTGCGCATGCGCGTCCCCTCCCCCCTCTCTCTTCTCTAGGCATCCCTCCCGCGGCGTTTACACCCCCGCTGCTCTTTCTTCTCTTCTGCTCCTCCCATTTTTCACGAGATGTTTTTTGCGCCTCAGTCATCTGTACCTAAGCAAGTTTACACCCACAATGCGCATGCGCGTCCCCTCCCCCTCTATCCTCTCCTACGCTCCCCCCTCTCTCGCATCGCAACACCGACGCACGCAGCGTCTGCTAGCGAGTTTCCCGATTGAAAAAACCTGACTACTCGCGCTGCACAACCGTTCAACGTCGACGCAGGCAGCGTCTGTTAGCGAGTTTCTTGATTGAAAAAACCGACTGCTCACGCTGCACAACCGTTCACTGGCCACCCCGTATATATAGGCACTGGATCTTGACCTGCAAGGTAGTGCCGGGGGGAGATTTCTCCTGTGCGTTGTCGAACGATAAAAATTCGCAGCGTGCGCGTTAACTAAAAGCGGACTGCGGGTCTCTGTGTCCAGTCCGAGTCGTCTGTCTCTCATTGCCCATTAGCAGCGATTGGCATGTTCCAGTAGGAAACACCGGTCCATCACTGCGTGATTGCGCCTCCCTAGATTTCTCTCCTGCGCAACGCCGCGATGAGCGCCAGCGTCAACGCCGCCGCCAGTGTAAAGGCCTGACCACACGTGCCCGTCGCAGCGTGTCAGCGCGTGGCTTTTTGACGCGGCGCCGCGCCCTCTCCCTATGGAGAGAGAGGGCACGTGGCTACGCGAAGCTGCGCGCCCTCTCTCTCCTTAGGGAGAGGGCGCGGCGCCGCGTCAAAACGACGCGAGCTGACACGCTGCAACGGGTACGTGTGGTCAGGCCTTTAGAGTAAGCGCCCGCTGCTTCGCATCTACACATGGTTCCCTTTAGCGGGAGATGGTGTAATTATAAGGCGAAAGCCTTTAACGTCTCATGCTCACGTCCGTCCGGTGTCCGTCCGTCCGGCGTACATCCGTTTGTCCGTCCGTCCGTCCGTCCGTCCGTCCGTCCGTCCGTCTGTCCGTCCGTCTGTCTGTCCGTCCGCCGTCCGTCCGTGGGTCTGTCCGTCCGTCTGTCCATCCGAGCTCTGGCACGGAATCAGGTGGCCGCCGGGGTGCGCAAACGGACGGCGGTCGCGTCGGACTCTACAGGGCTTGCGCTTTGCTTGCGTAGCGTCGCTGTGCCCAGCGTTTGGAATCATTCTGACCGACGCCGTCTCAATGGACACATCCGTCCACGGAATACACTTTCGAATTTACAAAGCGTCCGTCAATTTAAGCGCTGGAACGCGGATGGCGTTTGCGCGATGCGCAATGCGCTAGAAAATACTAACGCATGCGAACGGAGGAAGATTAGTCTCGCGTCTCGCTGCCATTCCCGGTAAAAAATTAAAAAAGAAAACACGCACACATTCGGTTTGTGTGTTATCCCAGTGAGGGTGTAGAAGAAAAAAGACATGGCATAGTCAGTGGAATGGCCACACGCTTTCGCGGAACACACTTTGGAATCTACAAAGTGTCCCTTCAATTTTTGATATCCCGTCTTTTTGCCTGTACAATACTCCCTGGAAGTTGACATATAATGGCGCTAAATACATCCTAAGCAGTTCAATAAGGTCGCCGGCACTCACCCCGCAAGAGTTCTGAAACTTCGAACTTCCATAAGCGTCAATGCTCTCCTCCACGGCTAGTCAGGCGTCAGGTTGCGGCACGTTGTAGAATAAGTCTTTGACGTACACAGAGAAGCAAGTCACGGGTTTAAAATCGTTCAAAAATTCCACCAGTTCGGCAGAGTCCCTAATTAAAAGCGGGTCTTCGATCGGGAGGATCTGAAGGCAACTCTGAAGGAACTTCGCTGTGCGTCTTTGTCAAAGCGGTTCCTCCGTAGTGGAACCAAATACAGACATTTAAGCTGTATTGGGTTATATAATCCAATACAGCACAATTATTCTCAACATTGGGCATGTTAGGATAGATAAATTCACTAAAACGAGCAAGAAAATTGGTCATTTTCTGCTATTCACTAACAGCTTTATCAATGTTTCATAGTCACGTCAGCTTGGAAAATGGGGCTTTGACTTACGAAACTTCAAGGAACCTACAAAAGCAAGTGAAAACAATCGTGTCTAGACCATTCCACTCTGTGAAGGTGGGTGACCAAGCCGTAACCAAAAACAGATATAGTAATACGGCGTTTCTGTGACGTTTGAAAAACGTCGAAAATGGTTTAGAATCGGACAAACGTCTTGAAATATCTCTTACAAGACGTTGCAGACAAAATTGTTTTAAAAAGTGCGTTTTCTAGACGTAACAAAAAACAGATACAATATGACTTTTCCGTGACGTTCTCAAAACGTCGAAATCTGTTTAGAATCCGTTTTATCCCATTTATTCCAAAAATAAACGTTTCCTAGACAATGTGTGCAACGTGGGCGGAGCTCAGTGGCGCAATCCCGTCTGCGTTCTCGTCGACGTCACAGTAGGTTACAATGTTGCTCCCCCTCCACTTTTAACAGTGGAGCCGTTGATGCTTGCCGTCATTTGTCTGTCGGAAACGGAAATGATCATCATCATGAAGCAGCACGTGCTCTCTTCGTTCTCTTCATGTTCTGCTTCGCTCCCAGAACACGTGAGCCGAATTCTCCGGCGTGGGACCTGATGGGTGAGAGGAAGAAATAGAGCGGGAGAGAGAAAGAGAGAAAGAAAAATAGAAAGAAAACAAACCAGAAAAATTCTTGGCGAAGCGGCATGATTCGGACCCGTGTTCCCAAGAACCAGTGCACAAGCGTCTTAACCGATCGGTTGTCCAGGCACGCTAACAGAGCTTAGCATAGCCTTGTATAAGTAATATAGTATAGCAAGGGGGGTTGGAAAGGAACCTGAGGGTGAAAAGTAGAGCGGCGAGGGTGAGGAGGAAGGAAAGGACGAGGGGAGGGAGTAAAGCCTTGCGCAGGAAGATGAGAAAGAGAAATAGAGAGAAAGAACGAAAACGAAAGAATCAAAGAAAGAGAGAGAAAGTGATGGCTTCGACAGACACAGTGAGAAAGGAAAGTGCGTGTGAGGAGGAGAGATGTGAGGCTGAGGAGAAGGAAGAAGAGAACAGGAAATAGTAAGGCATGGCATAAACAGAATGCACAAGAGACAAATCGAGTAGATGCAAATGTAGAAAGAGAGAGAGACAAAGGGAAGAAATGGAAAGAGCAAGAAAAAAAATATATATATATATGTAGAGTGAGAGAAAGACAGAAATAAATAGAATAAAACGAAGAAAAAGACAGGACAGAAACAGCGAAAAAGAAAGATAAAGAGGAAGCAAAAAATCACCGCCATATACACAAAGTGAATGATGTTAGAGGAGCTTGCTCGGAGATGATCGGGTAGCCCGCGAATCCTCCGTACACATCTCGGACCATCATATATAGACGTGACAACGTTGTTATATATACATTACATGCGGTGCTCGGACGGCGAGCCCGCCGCGCAGCTGCCTTGGCTTCTGCCGCTTCTGCGGTGTTCATGCGGCCGAGCGGCAACTAAGAGTGTTCACTGCGTGCTTGACGGCGAGCCCTCTTCGCTTCGGGCTCCCGGGCTGTCACCACAGGGTCTTGGCGGCGAGCCCGAGCTGCCGCTGCATTGGGGATCTTCGATTTTCATACCTCTGGCAGATATCTGGCAGCCAGAGCTAGCCAGAGGGTCAGCGAGCTAGTTCCGGTCGGGACAGGAAACAGCGTCGTGGTCACGTGTGTGGGGAACCCGAGACAACCCGAAGCTGCCCGAAAATTGCAAAATCGAACGCTGGGACAGCCAGCGTAAACGTAAACAAACGCTACCGTCGTGGCAGCAAACGAAACATTGCGCCGCGTGCGCGTTGATTTTTCCTGCATTGCTTGCTTGGAAATATGTGGCTAGGTTTGCCGAAGAGCTGAAATAATATCCTCGAGCAAACGCATTTGCGGTACGACCTCGTACGCTCGCAAGATCACGCGAAACTGCCCCGTCCGCGAACAAAACAGCCAGCTGGCGCACGGCGCCTCGAGAACGATGCAAGGTGAGCTGCCGCGCCGCTAACGGCTTAACAAGCTCACGTCTGCTTAGTACATGTAACAGTCACTGCACAACGCGACGCAAAATCTCGCGAAAGTGACCGTGTCCCAACAAGAGCAGCTATCGCGTACTACGTCGCACACACGCGTTGACCAACTTGCGTTTTTTATTAACTTCAGAAATGCGGTGGTATCGGTACCACGAGTGCGCGCCATATCTAAAATAAACTTCTGCATGACGCGTTTTCGACTCGTTCTGGCAGATGTTGCCTGGGCCTCTTTTCCAGTCCTGAGTGGCACTTCCAAAACCTCATGTATAGCTCAGCTTTCATTTGAGCTACTATGAGAACCGTGTCCAGGGCTACCATCCTCGCGAGCACAAACGCTGCATATTAGCTAACCGCTTCTGGTGTTGCTAATGCCCATGTTGCTGCTAGCATCGTTACCCAACTGTAAACAACTGGTTATATAAAATATATGCGACTGTTGAACATATGTCTGTGCGTGCAACCTTTGTACATACCTTTAGCGTCATTTCGTAACGTTTCGCTCAATAAAAAAATTACAACACAGGTACCTTCCCCCCGCATATATGCTTCGCACAACATCGATTCCCAAGGTACATGGGATCTGCCGAATTTTTTTCACGTCGACGCTTCGTAGCGTAACATAATACCATACCACATACACTGGCCCGTAGATAGAAGTAAGCTCGCACGCCGTTCGCGACCAACGAGCATCATACAAAAACAACTGTCGCGATCTCTGTTATTCAATCAGGGCATTCTATCACCATCGAAGACCGAATAGTTAAGTTCTGAAGAGGTTCACTCACGCAAACATAAGACGGAGCGAAATGCTACTTCGGCCACAATCGTATTCGCTAAGTGCACAGAAAGCAGTCACGGCACCACAAACGAATACTACTACGAAAAAGATAAACTCGAAAGTTGTCTCCATGCGTGCGTACGAACGAGTACATAACTTTTGAGACATGTGCACGACGCAGTTAGCAGGCAACAGTTGGCCGCGTTGTTCACGGAAGGAAGCTTCACAGGAAACATAACAGAAGCGATAAACAGTAGCTTGAAATGTTCGCCGCCACTCGTAATCGCGCCATCTCGCACGGCGGAACACGCTTTAGAAGATAACTCCACGCGTAATGGCAAGCGAAGGCGCAGTCCCCAAGCGCCCACATTGCCCACATTGCAACCCGTCGAGTCCTCACAAAGATGGCGGCAAGCGCGTATCGTCGCTTTTCGGCGTCTGCTAGCCCAAAACCACCCCAAAACCTTCCAGAAAGCTTCCACGACTAAATTGTCCTGGACGCTTCTGGCGACCCTCGGGCTCCCCGCGGGTCGCCAGAACCATCCAACCCGAGAAAAACGAACGCCAACCGGAAGTGCCCCGCGGGAGGGGCGGAGCAACCCGAGAAAATCGAGCGCGCTCTGGCTGGCTCTGGCAGCCCGCGGGTAGCCAGAAGTGGAAAATCGAAGAGCCCCATTGTGAGCCCGCCGCGTTGCGGTTTGTGCGGTGTTCATGCGGCCGAGCGGTAACGAAGAGAGTTCACTGCGTGAGCTCCCGGCGAAGAGAAAGGAAGCGCGCGTGCTGAGAGCGCTGAGAGTGGTCTGCGTCGCCTTGAGCGGCGCCGCCATCTAGTGAGCATTCTTGAAATGACCGGAAAGCCGGCGCCTTGAGCGGCGTGTACGCGCCGCCGCCATTGCCGCCGCCGCCGCCGCCGCCGGACAAGGCGCGAGCTTAAGAAGCGTGCCGAGCAAGCTCCTAAAAACAGAAAAAAAAACACTAAAGAGAAAGAAAGAAGGACGCGCAGCTGCGCTCTTCCTTCAGGCTTGGCGCCATTAGTGCGAAGCTGCCTTAATTGCTTTGCACCTCACTTGGTTTTGTGCCCGCCACAGTGGATCAGTGGCTACGGTGCACGTCCTGCACGTGCGCCCTCTTCCGGCCAACATGACACGTGACAACCACAGTTGCAGGCGCCTTGCGCGGGCGGAGGCACTGGCCCGCACTGTGGGAACAAACACGGTATCTTTTACGGAGACGCCTCCGGCCCTCACCATGGGGGGGTGGTACGCGGCTGCAGTCGTCCACCAAAACGTTGCGGCGAATGGCATCACATTCAGAGCACAGAACATAACACATGCGGAGGAAGTCGCCATCGCGCTAGCTGCCGCAGACCAGGCCTCGCGCGTCATGATGGGTCTGCAGACGTATTCAACACGGGTGCGTCCCTCACCTGGCGTATCGCATCTTACAAAACAGCAATTACGTCGGCGCCCCCGCGTCCCGTAGGATCATATGGGCTCCAGCTCATATGGGCCTCGAAGGCAATGAAACGGCAGACGCCGCTGCCCGCGCGCTCACTCTCCGGGTAACGCCTTCAGACCCTTCCGAAATGGATCCCGAACCTAATCCGGCCTTAACGTTACGAGGAATTACTGAATTCTACCGATTAAGCTACGCAATTTATCCTAAACCCCGTAAGGGCCTTACAAAGGCAGAGGAACGCGTACTCCTCCGCCTTTACACCAAAACAGTGCTGTGGCCGGCTGTTTTAAAATATTTCGATCCTGCCTGTACATGAAAGTACCCGTACTGTGCTTCGGACATCTTCCACATGGGGTAGGCATGCCAGTCAACCCCTCGCCTCACCCCAAAGTCGAACTCCACCCGGGAGGACTGGGAGGCAGCGCTGCTTGGCTGTTCTGACCTGGCGAGCCAGAACGCCCTAGTCAACCGAGGCCGAGTCGCGTTAGTCGCAATGGGCTTCTCTAATGAGGAGCTCACCTAATGGTTGTGAGTGATGGCCCGCACCGGGCCATCTCCCACCTATTATCTGTATATACAAGTAATAAAGTTTCTCTCCTCTCTCTCTCGCGGCTGCTGACCCGAAGGTCGTGGGTTCGATCCCGGCCGCGGCTGTCGTATTTTGATGGAAGCGAAATGGTAGAAGCCCGTGTACTGTGCGATGTCAGTGCACGTTAAAGAACACCAGATGGTCAAAATTTCCGCAGTCCTCCACTATGGCGTCTCTCTTAATCATATCTTTGTTTTGAGACGTAAAACCCGAGATATTATTATTATCACTTGGTTTTGCACTGCCTTAGGGATCGTCCAACCTGTGGGCGATAGACGACGTCAATTTATGACGGCATCATGTGCAATCACGTAGTGACGTCATTGGGTAACGTCACGATCACGTCATCATGACGGCATAAATTTCGATGTCCTCACGTGATGGCGTCGTCGCCCTGCATGGAGAAAGTCGCGTTGGTGCTGGTTCATGGACGGACGCGGACGGACGGTGTAAAATCAAGGAGGTGCGTCATTTACAGCTCCGCAATAAGTCTATCCCTAAAGATACCTGACCATTGCACTGTTCCTAGTGATGCTGCTACGAACAGAACAGCTGGAAAAGTGCGTACGAAAAAAACGGCAGATCCCACGCACTGTGGGAATCGATGTAATGCGAAGCAGCCAGGAAGGAGCAGATCACGCTTTACATAATTTGCATGTCATGTTTTACATGTTAGGACCTATCATTTATGTTCGTCATAGAGTCACGTCGCGCAATACCAATTTTGGTGTATATCCAGCTAGCGAACTGGACGCAAGCGCACCATGAGCATGGCATGTAAATGGCGTTGTAGATGACATGCATGCCAAGATTTTCATGTTGCCACCTGCCACTTATATTCATTATACAGTCATGTCACTCAATACCAAATATGGTGTATATCAAGCTAACGAAACGGTCGCGAGCGCGCCATGAGCGTGGAATGCAAGTCATGTCGCTCATGACACGTCATGATTTCCATATTACCAGTTGTCATTTATGTTCGTCATACTGTCATGTCACTCAATACCAAATTTGGGGTGTACCTCAAGCTAACGAAACGGCCGCGAGCACGCCATGAGCGTGGCATGCAAATCATGTCGCACATGACAAGTAATGATTTTCATATTACCAGTTGTCATTTATGTTCGTCATACAGTCATGTCACTCAATATCAAATTTGGTGTATATCAAGCTAACGAAACGGCCGCGAGCGCTCCGTGAGCGTAGCATGCAAGTCATGTCGCACATGACAAGTCATGATTTTCATATTACCACTTGTCATTTATGTTCGTCATACATTCACGTCACTCAATACCAAGTTTGGTGTATATCAAGCTAACGAAACGGCCGCGAGCGCGCCATGAGCGTGGCATGTAAATCATGTTGTTCATGACATGCACGTCATTATTTGCATATTACCACCTGTCATTTATGTTCGTCATACAGTCACGTCACTCAATCCCAAATTTGGTGTATATCAAGCTAACGAAACGGCCGCGAGCGCGCCATGAGTGTGGCATGTAAATCATACTTTTCATGACAAGTTAGGCATGATTTTCATGATATGACCAGCCATCTATGTTCGTCATACGGTCATGTTATGCCATACCAAGTTTGGTATAAATCCCATTAACGATACGGCCAGGAGAGCACAAAGTCGTAGGCGGCTAGATAGATAGATAGATAGATAGATAGATAGATAGATAGATAGATAGATAGATAGATAGATAGATAGATAGATAGATAGATAGATAGATAGATAGATACGCTCAAACTCGCCGAAGTTCGCTAAGAAATGCTTCGCATTTAATATCACACTCGTACCATCGAAAGTTACTATTTGGGCCTGTTAATTTGCCATTAGTGGGTGTAACGTTGGCATAAAGGACACTGACACAAGAAGAGACGACGTAACACACTTGTGTGTTACTTCGTCTCTTCTTGTGTCTGTCCTTTATGCGCAAGATTATACCCACCTCGTACCATATCATAACTCAACGCGAATTACGACGCCTTGCGTCTGGGAGCGCAGAAGCGTTTTTTGTAGGGCAAACGCCCTGTAGGGGTGCTTGCCCTACAAAACGCCCTGTGCAAAGTACAGGTGGGGGTGCGCGCACATCGCAACAAGCGAGGAGACGAACTTTAAAGCGCGCCCTTCACGCCCTTCGCGCAATCTCGTTGGTGATAACGAAAACAAGTGCTTCCGAATTCTGCGTACCGCCAGCGGTAAATGGTGTGCATAAATAGCTCGCCGTTAGTAGGCTGAAGGACGTTGGCTTTGTGGCCGAGTCCTTTCGCGCCGCGCGCTGTGGAGCGAAGGGTAGTGGGTTCAATTCACAGCGACGGAACTTTCTTTCTAGTTTTTTTATTGCGATAACAATTATATGGACAGTCTCGACGGATTTTTGCCGTTGCCATCGCCGTTGCCGTCGCGGTCATGTCGCATATAAAGTCGAAATTAGAGAGTAATAGCTGAGCGGCTCAGCGGGCCAGCGGGCCCAGCGATCGAGCGGAGACGCCGACTGCGCATGCGCGGCACGCTGGCACGGCCAGCGTTTTCACGGAGCGAGCCGCTCACCCGCTCATTTCGTCTCCTCAGCGAAGCTTGCGCAGCGGACGAGCGTGGGAGCGTTTTCCGAGCAAAGCCTCTGCTCGATTGACAGTAACTTCAACCTTGTTCAAGAGGTGGCGCAGCAATGCGTTCCGCTGAAGCAAGCTGGTCATCGCTCAGCTATTACTCTTCCATTTTTCTTTCGCTCCGCTGCCCCCTCCGCTCCTCCGCTGGGTCCGCTGGCCCGCTGAGCCGCTCAGCTATTACTCACTATTGATAAGATCCTCCAGCGCATTGTACGTTTTACCCGCTGGTAATAGCGCGCGAGCGGATGAAGGGGAGATCAAACGAGCCGTCCCATCTATGTCGCTCCGAGGCGCATGCGATTAGACCGGCCGTCGAATGCTCAAAGCAGAGAGGAAACGCCCCACCCGTCTTCCGCGAGCGTGATAACACGCGAGGGGGGGGGGGGGGGTCCCTCGAGCGACCTTTGATTTTACCAGCGCGGTCGTCTCTGGCGCGCGTGTTATCTCGCTATCTCGGCAGCCGACAGCGTGCGGCTGGCATACTCTTCTAAGTGCTGCGCTCTCAACGCGAAGATAATGTTCGAAGAGTGTCCCTGGAGCGGCTGTATTCTCTTAAACCAGCATTTTGTAGAGATGCGTGAGACCGCATACAAAAGAGTTAGCTGCCAGCCTCACTTCGTATAGCTTCAAATTTGTTGCTATCGCATTCATTGCTTCACCCTTGCGGTGAAACTGACTTTTTTCTTTATCATCTGTTAGTGCACATTTTACAACGTCATATCCGTGACGGAAATACGTCACTGAAGTCTTGGTGGACCCTGGCATAAAACACTTTCGTGTTAAAATAGTGTGACGTACTCTCGGCAATATTCAGTGACAGGAAATACACAGCGGGATCGGCGTTTGGTGGCGTTGTCATAGGGTGCCTGGGCACATTTTTAAACTCGGGCTGGAAGAAAAACGGAAAGGCGAACTAGTTGCTCTTACCAACTAATAGATAGTAGTACTAGAGATAGCTGGGGCACCCTGTATATACATCTCGAGTGGCAAGGACGGCGACCCATCGCAAAATCCGCCGAGAGTGACTATATGTTTGCTATTGCAATAAAAAAAAAAATGAACCGTTCTGTTTTCAGCCCTTGAAGTGACAGTCGGGCCAAGAACGCCGTAATAAGCTTGTGCCGGCGTCAGCCAAGTCCTCAGCTGCTTCGCGAGGTGACAGTTTGACTGTACAAAGAATGATGCGCGTTAGCAATGTCCTTTCGACGACAAGAAGAGGTTATAGTCCATCTCATTTTCGTTTGCGGAGGTGGCCTGCCTATAGTGAAGTGGACACAGGTGTTTGATTCTTGTGTCGTGTATACAGCCATTTGTTTCTTAATATTACCTTCGTTTAATCATTTACTTAAGTTTTAATATACGAGAGCCAGAGCGTGTCGCATCTACCGGTGGTGCACCCGTTAGCCATAGCAGCTGGTGGATAAACACACTGCCAAAGACAGGGCTTGCAAACGCGGACGCAATAAGGAAGTCAGGACACCACAAACATCCTGACTTCCTTCTTGTGTCCGTGTTTGCACGTCCTGTCTTTAAGAATGAATACGTACCAACTAGCTCAGCTTTCTCTTATTCCAATACACAGTCAAAAACTCGGAAAACTGACCAATTCACTTGTAAACATGTCCGAGACTCACGTAGGTCATGCCGAAAGCTCGCTGATGGGGTGGGTAAACGGCGTCGCTTTTAAAAGTGCGTACTCTCACGTAGAGAAGGGCCCTTAGCAATGGGCCTTTTTCAGGAGACTGGTCTGCGCATGCGCAGTGGCGGTGACGTCACGCGCGCCATGTTTTTTGGGGGGTCACTGGGTGGCGACATTTGCAAAATATCACGAAAAATACCAGGCCTCCGAGACAACTTCGGAGGCCACTGACCCCCAGTTTCGATTTCGGCGATCTCCACTGGAGGCGCTGTTCGGACCTGAAAAAGGCCCATTCTGCGGGATATCAGTAGGCGCTCCAGACCATGCCTCGTGGACGGTAAACATTAGTCCTACACAAACTTGCTTGAAAAGCAGTTGAATACGAGAACGTGACTAAATTTTTAATCATCAGCTTCTTACGGAAGTGCCGTGCAGAAACCTTCACACTAGCGCTGGTCGAGTGTCATAATCGGTAAGTACCCATAGCCATCACGCGCATAGGCGTGCGCAGGGTTCCCCTTCAGGGGGGGGGGGGGGGGGGGGCGAAGGCTCGTCGCAGCGCCCCCCCTTCCCTATTAAGTCAATGTATGGGACAGACTTTTCGCCCCCCCCCCCTTCTTAGGTGACTAGGGGGGGGCGGCCGCCCCCTCTGCCCCCCCTCGTGCGCACGCCTATGATTTACGCGTCATATGAGCCAATGTTCCAGACTGTCTGCAGGCCAGAAAACATATGCACGGAACCTATTTGCGTAAAAGCATGGCATGCAAATAGAAGTCTCTTTTTTTACTCCTTTGTACAGGTACCGTGAAGAAGCGCTCCCATCTGTGCTGGTCTAGCGCGATAATCGCCGCGAGAACGTGGCCCCTGTAGTAGGATTTCGCCGATTATAGAGTCTGACAATGCCGCATGGTCTCTGGCATCGTCGCAGTGCTGAACATGAGCACGTCGGCGCAGCTGTCGTTCCTGCTGGAGCCATCGTTCGTGCCGCCGCCGCCGAGCGTGGAGGCGGGCAGCGCCCTGGAGGCCTTTCCGTACTTCGGCGGCCGGTACCTGGCGGTGGCCGCCTCCCTGAACGGCGGCAACGTGCTGGCCGTGTTTGTCCGCATGCTGCAACAATGGATGCACCAGCTAGGTGAGTCTGAACAGCGACGCCGTTTAGCTTGTGCGGCCTACGCGATCATATTCATAAACGGGTATGTGCCACGGAAATTTGGTAAATCGCGCTGCTCACCACTGGCCCACAGAAAATGAAGAAAGCCGGAGTCATTAAACGGGCATGTGCCACTGTGCGGCCTATCAGAAAAGTGTTATCATCCTGAACGGGTATGTGACCAAGAAATTGTGTAAGTCCCACTACTCACCAGCCATAGCTCGGCACACTCACTCATGAGTGCACTCAACTCACACTCACTCACACTCATTTGAACGTGGTGAGTTGAGTATGAGTGAGAACTCATGAGTGTGAGTGGTCGTGAGTGTGAACGTTAGTGAGCACTCATGAGTGTGAGTAGAAGTGAGTGTGAACGTGAGTGAGAACTCATGAGTGTGAGTGGTCGTGAGTGTGAACGTGAGTGAGTACTCATGAGTGTGAGTAGAAGTGAGTGTGAACGTCAGTGAGCACTCATGAGTGTGACTGGTCGTGAGTGTGAACGTGAGTGAGCACTCATGAGTGTGAGTGGTCGTTAGTGTAAACGTGAGTGAGCACTCATGAGTGTAAGTAGAAGTGAGTGTGAACGTGAGTGAGAACTCATTAGTGTGAGTGGTCGTGAGTGTGAACGCGAGTGAGAACTCATGAATGTGTGTGGACGTGAGTGTGAACGTAAGTGAGCACTCATGAGGGTGAGTAGGCGTGAGTATGAACGCGAGTGAGCACTCATGAGTTTGATGGACGCGTGTGTGAACGTGAGTGAGCACTCATGAGGGTGAGTAGGCGTGAGTATGAACGTGAGTACTCATGAGTGTGAGTAGTATGAACGTGAGTAGTCGTGAGTATGAACATGTGTGAACTCATGAGCGTGAGTAGGTATGCCGCGCAGAGAAACACGGCGACACACACACACACACACGAAGTGAATGGTCGCGCTGAGGAAGTGAGAAGCCCTAATGGTGCTGACGTTATCTAGCGGCAGTTGACTAGACAAGCGATATGAGGCCGCAAAAAAGTTTTATTGTGGTGTAGTGTCAGCTCAGTAACAGGCGTTTCAGTTTGTTAGAAAACAGAAGGCAGAACCAGCAATCGGAAAATGAGATTTGACTTTTCTTCAAGAGATAACTGTCACTCGTGCGGCGCATTTCGATCGGCTAGCGTGTCGAAGACGCTGCCGGACACGTCAAACATCACGCAGCTGGCATCACGGCACGGCGCACCGTCGCGTCGGCGCCTGTCTCGGCGCGGCGGTGACTGGTGCGACGGCACCTCCTCTCTGTCTCCCGTTTCGGTGGGCGCTGCTTGTTTGGTAGTGTAGCGTTCGACAAAGAGTTTTAGCAAGTTACGTGAATACAGAAAGAAAATACGGTACTGGACTACGGTACCGCTCCTCTCTCGCTCGTTGTGCTTTCGCCGTTCTTAATTCCAGTAACGGCACCCCAAGACCACAAAGGCCTTTTCAAAAATTACTGTGGGGTGTCACGCCTTCTTGTTGCCTGTCAGCCTACGCATTGTTTACGATGCAGCTGTCGATCGGGGGAGGCACTTTAATAAAATAGTTTGCTGAGCCCGTTGGTTCATTCTGGAATAGATTTGAGCGCAAAAGGACGAGACACGCGGAGACGACTACACGAGCACTCGTGTAGTCGCCTTCTCTTCTTGTGTCTCGTCCTTTTGCGGTCAAGACATTAAGCTCGAGCTGGAGAGGAGGAGCTCCACCATAGTCCCATACCGCATTTGCGCACCGTATTCCCGTAACTTCCTAAAGCCCTCTAATGTGCGCATATTCGGTTCCGGTCGCGCTATGTTGCACGCGGAGGCTTCGTGTTCGAAGTGACGCTTGGAGGGCGGCAAATTCATGGAGATGCGGACAGGGACAACTTGCGCCCAGGGAAGATCTATACGCGCGCCTATTAATCCAATGGCAGCCTGCGCACGCGGGGCTGTTGCGGACGCCCAACTAAAGCTGTGCATCAACGAGTTGAGACCGTTATGCGCGTCTTTGTTCACGCTCCCCTAATATAAGTGATGCAATCATTTATCAAGGGTGATTATTTGCTGATCGCAGATTATGTTTGCACTGCTGAAGGCACAATATGTCGTTTTCACATGGAGTTTCGTGTAAGCCCTTATAACATTTGCATCGATATTCAAGGTGCAGCGTGCGTCCGCTCGGGCAAACGTGGAAAAAAATTCAGTAAACGTGCAGAACTCCCCGACATTCTAAATAGATCGAATGGCTTTTGTTCATTATAAACTGTAATTTGAGGCGCAGATATAGTACGGCGCTTACAGTACGGCGCGTAAGGCGCTTAAAAATCGTGAAGTGATTTCCCGAATTTCATTTGATTGGCGCACAGCCTGTGTTTATAACAAGACCAAGTTCCCGCTTTCTTGTTCGTTAAAATGCACGTTCGTAGAGAAAGTATCTAAGGGGACATGCGGAGATTAAATAGCGATTTTCGAAAAAAAAGGCATGCATTTTCAAATTTATATGGTTTGGTTTGCTCGTTCATTAAAATAAGATGCTCACCAAGTTTGGTTGTTATCTGTGCAGCAGAAGAGAATAAAATTAATTCCTTCACGAGATGGTGGCGTGAATTTGCTGGTGAAAGCGTATCTGAATCCTCTTTACAAGACGCGGCTACTACGCGGGCAAGAGGCCCGTGTTTGGACGTGTATATTTTTTTCGCGCCTGTTAGCCACGGAACACTTTCTGTGCAGACTGAACTAGAGGACAAACAAATAATTTATGAAGCATACTTCTAGCCTCGGGGACTGCAAGATAGTGACGCATAACTATCGGAAAATTGACTATCGATAACATCGATGGTTTTTTTTTAACTATCGATAGTACTACCATCGATACTATTATCGATAGTGCAATCGATAGTACTGTCAGTAGTAGTAATGTCGGTAGTATTACTACCGACATTACTATCAATAATATCAATAGTGCTTTGAATATCTCTGCTGTTGGCGGCCGCGGCGAAATGTTTGGCGAAGTAAGTATTCCCGTAGTGAAAATGCGGCAGTATGTTCATCAATAAATTCATATTCAAAAGTAAGCACTCGCACCTTACAATTAACAAACCTATTTTTTGATATTATGACTTCAAAATTACAAAATGCGATACAAATTTGAAGCCGCACAGTACCGTCCATTGTAACTGTCTCGTTTCCTGTATACCTGAATAATTCAACTTAATTGTCATGTGTCAGCCAAGAATCATGGTGAAGGAGCGCAAGCATGTCAACATTCATGCCCTTCAGCTTCCTCCTGCTCCACACAATCGGAAAATCAAGTGCATGCTGCAATGAGTTCGCGCGCTTGATTTTATACTAGTATAAAATCAAGCGCGCGATTTAATATATAGTATAAAACTGTCGATAGTATCGATAGTATAAACTATCAATAGCGCTATCGATAGTTTCCTTTACCATCGATAGTTCGATAGTACAGAATTATCGATAGTATCGATAGTGTCATCGATAGTTCGGCATCACTACTGCAAGGTCGTTGTAAAATGGGGACCGAAGCTCGAATTGGCGGAAACTAATCACGTGAGACATCTAGTGTGAAATCTCTATACACCATTGCATTATAGACAGTTCACCAACGCACCTGCTTTCGCGCCAAATTCACGTGGGTAAACGCGTGCACAGCGGCGGCCCCGCAACGCGCCGTCGATGTTTTATTATCAGAGCTCTTAACCTTCCCGAATAGGCGTGTCCAATTTGACCAATTTGCCGCATACGAACTGGAACTGTCCGACTAAATCTGCGCCTCAAGCTATATATCGTCTTTATTAAACAAAAGTCATTCTATTTAGTACGCCGAAGTGTTCTCCACACGGACTGTTTTTTTCCACGTTTGCACGAGTGGACGCACGTTGCACCTTGATTATCGATGCAAATGTTACTTGGGCTTACACGAAACCGCATCTTAAAGCGACATATTATGCCTTCAGCCGTGCAAACACACTTGATCATATGTTGCATCATTCATATAACGAGAACTTGTACAAAGACGCGCATAACGGTCTCAACTCGTTCATAGAGCGTTTAATTTTGGCGACCGCAACAACCCTGCGTACGCAGGCTGCCAATGGACGTTGCCCGCGTCCGCAGATTTATGAAAGAGTCACTTTTAGCACGGAGCCAGCGAAGCCTCCGCGCGAGCGCTACCGAAGCTGCGCACATTTTTTCGAAAGCAAAATGACAAAACTACCGTACATGCCGTACATGCCACGCATTCCATGCAACAAGGGAGGTAGAGAGGAGGCGCCGCCGCCACCGTCGCGCCGAGGTGGCCGAGGCGCCGACGCGACGGCGAGCCCCGGCGAGCCCCGGCGCCCCGCCGGCCCCGCTAGTACAGTGTACTGGAAGGGGGCAGCGGAATGAACGAAGCGGCCGCGCCGCACGGCATGGCCGCGTCTCGGTAGATGTTCCGACGGGCGATCGTAGCGGTGGCGCTGTAGTTGCTGTAGTCACTTTGTCAACTTTGTACTGAAGCTGCTGAAGCTCTCGAGAGCGTCTGCAATTGGCGCGCGCGCGTCGTAGCCTACGAAAGCGTGTGATTGCGCGGTTCGAGTGCTTTTAACGCATTACTGAGCTTTAAACGGTGTCTCAACGCCTGCTACGCGCCATGGTGCACAAGTGAATATGCAGCTGCGCCGAAATTGCGTCGACTCATTCCCTGTTTGAGGGGCCTGCCGACCCTCAAAGAAGGCGACAATCGGATTTCGCATATATGCACCTAGGTGGTCACTGATTGCTGTGCGGATTGCAAGCAACACATCGAGCCGTGACACATCATAATCGATTACGAACGCACAACGAAGAGTGAAGTAACAAACCAGCAACGAAAGCTCCTTATGTCGGCATTACATGCGATATATAGAGCATTTACGCTTATATGAGCTACTATGCGCTCGACTGTTTCATGAGTAACCTCAGAACACATAACTCTCTCAACGTTTATAGGGACGGTTGAGTTCGTCAAATCATCTTACTCATCATATTCGTCAAATCATCTTACCCTTCCATAATAACATAGGTCGACCTCAAGTTAAGGAGGCTATCATGAGACCACCCAGACGTAGGCGGCTAGATAGATAGATAGATAGATAGATAGATAGATAGATAGATAGATAGATAGATAGATAGATAGAAACGCCAAAGTGCTTGCAGTACGCAAAGAAATGCTTCGCATTTAATATATCGCCACGTGCGTGGTGCAAGAAAGACGACAACACAAACGCACGTATGCTGTGTAAAGAAGGTAGAAAGAGCAGCGAAGAAACCGCTGGCGCGTTGCGCTAGAAAGACTGACCTGCTGCTGTTCTCTCGATCACTGTGTTACGACCTCTGTCCTGACGTTGCGACAATATTATAAATTGTGGCTACCTCAGCACGTTGGCTTTGAAAGAACCGAGGGACCGTGAATCGCCTAGAAACCAGGAAAAAAAATTCACGTTGCCCCTGATCCATTCGCCTAACACGGCTTGAATACCAAGAGAGAGAGAGAGAGCGAAATTTATTAGAAGGCCGAGAGGTCGGCCTGAGCTTGTGCGCTCTGGCCGACTATATCGTGCGCGACTATATAAACGTGCAATTCATGTCGCGCAAGCGCCGCTCTGCTTTTTTTATTACTTTTTTTTTGTATGCGAAGGCCTTAAAGGCGAAGCTAGCGCACAGCTTCGCACTTGAGAGGCCACTAGATTTTTTTGAGCTAGCTTTTCGACCAAGGCCACCTTCGCGCGAGACATACAAGGTGCCTTGATAAATGATGAGCTTGTGACAGCGTTTTCATCCTTGCGCATAATGTGTATTTCGCATAACTAATCTGTGTTTCTTCTTTTAGTTATTAGGCTTTAGCATGGACGAAGGAAAATAACTAAGGGGGGAGCGTCATGGCATTGGAAGTCACTTTTCCCGTTTAATGAGACATATAGGAATTTCGCTTTAATGTGAATATGATTTTATATGAAGTACACCGATTCATTGTGGTAGATACACATTTGTTCGCGTAATGCAGACGTCCACGTTGCGGCATCAACTCGCTATGTTTCAAAAGCGGCATAATAACGGGGCCGCTGGTGAGGCGCACAGAAACCACAATGTGGCACAATGCCGATCTGGGCTGTGGTGGTGTGCTTTTTGCTCGTCTACGTAGCTGGTTTTTCCCAATGTTGACCCAACAAACACAAGCGTTCAATTCTAGAATGGTCGAGCTGCGCGCAAGCGCAATGCACTTTGTATCACGAAGGTAAAGTGCAGTACAAAGCAATGATCATTATGTGAAGTGGTAGCGCTTGAACGTGAACGTGAGTGAGTGCCTACGAGTGTGAGTACACGTGAGTACGAACGTGAGTGCTTAGGAGTGTGAGTAGGCGTGAGTATGAACGCGAGTGAGTGCCTATGAGTGTGAGTAGGTGTGGGAGCCATAGGCGTGCGCACGGGGGGGGGGGGGGGGGGGGCAAAGCCAGCCCTATACATTGAAATAATAGGGAGGGGGGTCACAGGGGGGGGGGGGGGGGGGCTCAAAGTCAGCCTCATGCATTGACATGATAGGGAGGGGGGGGGGCGCTGCGACGAACCTTCCACCCCCCCTGAAGGGGAACCCTGCGCACGTTTATGGTTAGAACGATCATGAGTGACTACCAATGGCTTTGGCGTGAGTATGAACGTGAGTGAGTACGTATGATTTCGAGCACACATGAGTGTGAACGTGAGTCATTTTTGAAAAAAAAATTACACCATCTCCCGCTAAAGGGAACCATGTGTAGATGTGAAGCAGCGGGCACTAACGCTTACACTGGCGGCGGCGTTGACGCTGACGCTCATCGCAGCTTTGCGCAGGAGAGAAAACTTGGGAGGCGCAAAGCACGCAGTGATGTAGTGGTGTTCCCTACTGGAACATGCCAATCGCTGCTAATGGGCAATGAGAGACAGAAGACTCCGACTGGACACAGAGACCCGCAGTCCGCTTTTAGTTAACGCGCACGCTGCGAATTTTTATTGTTCAACAACGCACAGGAGAAATCTCCCACCGGCACCACCTTGCAGGTCAAAATCCATTGCCATATATACGGAGTGGCCAGTGAACGGTTGTGCAGCGCGAGCAGTCGGTTTTTCAACCAATAAACTCGCTAGCAGACGCTGCCTGCGTCGGCGTCGCGAGGCGAGAGGGGGGAGCGTAGGAGAGGGAGGAGGGGACGCGCATGCGCAGTGGGAGTGTGGACGCCGCGGGCAGGGATGCCTAGAGGAGAGAGGGGGGGAGCGTAGGAGAGAGAGGGGGGGGACGCGCATGCGCAGTGGGAGCGTGGACGCCGCGGGCAGGGATGCCTGGAGGAGAGAGGGGGGATCGTAGGAAGAGAGAGAGGAGGGGAGGCGCATGCGCAATGAGGGTGTGGTTGCCGCGGGGAGGGTGCCTAGAGGAGAGAGAGGGGGAAAGGAGTTATTTATTTATTTTTTAAAGGGTTTGCGCATGCGCAGTAAGGGAGGGCACGCGGCACGCCACCACCACCGGATTAAGCTTCGCCATAAGATGCTTCACATCTAAAAAGCGCGAAAAGAACACCTCACGCAAGCACGAAGGAGACAGGACGACGCGCTTGAACGTGAACGCGAGTGAGTGCCTACGAGTGTGAGTACACGTGAGTACGAACGTCAGTGAGTCTTATGAGTGTGAGTAGGCGTGAGTATGAACGTGAGTGCTTATGAGTGTGAGGTGTGAGTACGAAAGTGAGTGCCTGTAAGTGTGAGTGAGTGCCTATGAGTGTGAGTAGGCTTGAGTATTAACATAAGTGGCTACGAGTGAGTATAAGTGAGTATGAACGTGAGTGGGTGCCTATGAGTGTAGGTGGGCGTGAGTATGAAGATGAGTGAGTGCTTATGTCTGTGAGTAGGCGTGAGTACGAATGTGAGTGAGTGCATATGAGTGTGAGTAGTCGTGAGTGTGAACGTGAGTGAGTGCCTCAGTGTGACTGGACGTGAGTGCGAACGTAAGTGAGTGCCTACGAGTGTGGGTATTGTGTGTGAACGTGAGCGAGTACTAATGAGAGTGAGTAGGCGTGAGTATGAACGTGAGTGAGTACTCATGAGTGTGAATGAACGTGAGTGTGAACGTGAGTGAGTGCCTACGAGTGTGGGTAGTGTGTGTGAACGTGAGTGAGTACTCATGAGAGTGAGTAGGCGTGAGTATGAACGTGAGTGAGTACTCATCAGTGTGAGTAGGCGTGAGTATGAACGTGAGTGAGTGCTTATGTGTGTGAGTAGGCGTGAGTATGAACGTGAGTGAGTGCCTGTGAGTGAGAGTAGTAGTGAGTGTGAACGTGAGTGAGTGCCTATGTGTGTGAGTGGACGTGAGTGTGAACGTGAGTGAGTCCCTATGAGTGTGAGTAGTCGTGAGTGTGAACGTGAGTGAGTACTCATGAGTGTGAGTGGACGTGAGTGTGACCGTGAGTGAGTGCCTACGAGTGTGAGTAGTCGTGAGTGTGAATGTGAGTGAGCACTCATGAGTGTGAGTGGACGTGAGTGTGAACGTGAGTGAGTGCCAACGAGTGTGAGTAGGCGTGAGTATGAACGTGAGTGAGTGCCTACGAGTGTGAGTAGTCGTGAGTGTGAACGGGAGTGAGTACTCATGAGTGTGAGTGGACATGAGTGTGAATGTGAGTGAGTACTCATCAATGTGAGTGGACGTGAGTGTGAACGTGAGTGAGCACTCATGAGGGTGAGTAGGCGTGAGTATGAACGTGAGTGAGTGGGATGGCTGAAAAAATTGTGGTGAGTGAGTTTGAGTGAGGAGTCCCTTAAAGTGCCGACCTATGTCACCAGCAGTCCACTAAAAATGAAGAAGGTAACAGTTAGCCCAACAACAAATGGCTGCAAAGCGATGGAGGTGAGCCGAAGGCCCCTAAGTATATGTCCGCCACGGTGGATGAGTGGCTACGGTGCTCGGCTGCTGATCCAAAGGTCGCGGGTTCGATCCCGGCCGCGGCGGTCGCATTTCGGTGGAGGCGAAATGGTAGAGGCCCGTGTACTGTGCGATGTCAGTGCACGTTAAAGAACACCAGATCGTCGAAATTTCCGGAGCCCTGCACTGCGGCGTCTCTCATAATCATATCGTGGTTTTGTGACGTTAAACCCCAGATATTTTTATTATTAAAGCTCCGAGTACATACAACGAGAGAGTACTAGGGAACGAAAAAGGCAGCGGCGGCTGCGAGAAGACCCCGAAGCGATGGAAGGCCTGCGCCAACGACGACGCGCTCATAAGCTTGAGAGAGGTGCAAACGCTCGCTTTCAGCGCAAGGATCTGTCTCTGGAGTTTAGACATCTGTGTCGTGTCTGCGACTGTCCGCAGATTAACTCGAACCTCTGTGTGCGCTGAGAATCTATGTAGAAACAACTTGGCATCACTTAGCTTAAGCCTAACTACGACCTATAGAAGAAGCAACCTAGAAACAACCTGCATCACCTATTTTGTAAACTTAAACTTCGCCAGGGACGAGACACCAGAGTAGAAGCAGACAGGACGAATGCAGACTAACAACTGCGTTCGTCGTGTCTGCTTCTACTCTGGTGTCTCGTCCCTAGCGCAGTTATTAAGTTTACATATGTCTTACCATCTTACAAATATGTCTTACCAGCAGACAGGACGAATGCAGACTAACAACTGCGTTCGTCGTGTCTGCTTCTACTCTGGTGTCTCGTCCCTAGCGCAGTTAGTAAGTTTACATAATATGTCTTACCATCTTACAAATATGTCTTACCAGCAGACAGGATGAATGCAGACTAACAACTGCGTTCGTCGTGTCTGCTTCTACTCTGGTGTCTCGTCCCTAGCGCAGTTAGTAAGTTTACATAATATGTCTTACCATCTTACAAATATGTCTTACCAGCAGACAGGATGAATGCAGACTAACAACTGCGTTCGTCGTGTCTGCTTCTACTCTGGTGTCTCGTCCCTAGCGCAGTTAGTAAGTTTACATAATATGTCTTACCATCTTACAAATATGTCTTACCAGCAGACAGGACGAATGCAGACTAACAACTGCGTTCGTCGTGTCTGCTTCTACTCTGGTGTCTCGTCCCTAGCGCAGTTAGTAAGTTTACATAATATGTCTTACCATCTTACAAATATGTCTTACCAGCAGACAGGATGAATGCAGACTAACAACTGCGTTCGTCGTGTCTGCTTCTACTCTGGTGTCTCGTCCCTAGCGCAGTTAGTAAGTTTACATAATATGTCTTACCATCTTACAAATATGTCTTACCAGCAGACAGGACGAATGCAGACTAACAACTGCGTTCGTCGTGTCTGCTTCTACTCTGGTGTCTCGTCCCTAGCGCAGTTAGTAAGTTTACATAATATGTCTTACCATCTTACAAATATGTCTTACCAGCAGACAGGATGAATGCAGACTAACAACTGCGTTCGTCGTGTCTGCTTCTACTCTGGTGTCTCGTCCCTAGCGCAGTTAGTAAGTTTACATAATATGTCTTACCATCTTACAAATATGTCTTAGCTTCTAGTCTGGTGTCTCGTCCCTAGCGCAGTTAGTAAGTTTACATAATATGTCTTACCATCTTACAAATATGTCTTACCAGCAGACAGGACGAGTGCAGACTAACAACTGCGTTCGTCGTGTCTGCTTCTACTCTGGTGTCTCGTCCCTAGCGCAGTTAGTAAGTTTACGTAATATGTCTTACCAACTAGCCCCCCCAACACACGCTTCTCGAATGCATCACCTGGCTGAGGTTCACTTGAAAGCGTACCAACACAAAATTTTCAAGGCAAGATAACTTGTGGGATAGATTTGTGTGGACATACACGCATCATCTACGAAATAGCAATGAATAATACATCCTAGAACACAATTAAAATCAATTTCAAAGTGCGTGTCGCGGCACCGAAACGCGAAACGCGCCTCTGGTTTCCTTGTAAACAACCAAGCGCAACATGCTTCACGAGTTTGTGTTGGCTGCCGAGATACCTGCGAGCGCTCTCTCCTAGCAGACCTTTTCAAGGGGAAGAGGGGGGCAGAGAGAGAGAGAGAGAGAAAGATAAAGGAAAGACAGGGAGGTTAACCAGAGGAGGACTCCGGTTTGCTACCCTGTACTTGGGAAGGGAAGAAGGGGGGGGGGGGGTAAAAGAATGAAAGAGAGGAAGAAGAGTTTGTGACAGTAGGCAAAAAAAAAGTTGTCTGGAACACCGTCCGTGTACTAAGCAGCAACATTGTTCGCGAACAGTCACAGTTTGTCATTCAGTCCGGTGGCTTGCAGAAACCGCATCAACGCCTTCAGAGCGGCTCGTGTCGCAGACCGGGTAGGCCAGGGACCCAGGATTTTGTTCTCTGTGAGGGGGCGGTTGTCCAGCTGGCCCAGTGCCGCTGAGAGGGTGGTGGTGGTGGTCAAACTTTATTGCCCGAAAAGGGGTCCTGAAGGACACTCGGCTAGGCGCCGGGTGTAGAGGGCACCTCCCACGTCGGGACAGAAAGCCCGAAGCTCTCCGCCGCCTCGCGGGCCTCCTGGACAGCCCAAGTTGGTCTGCTAGTGAAGCACTTCTTAGCACTTTGGCCCACTGTTCCTTGTTCTTGGCGTAAGTGTCACTCGAAGCACAACCACATAACATATGGGTCAAATTTACGCGTTCGCTCTTTCGCTGTTGAAGCGGGTACAGTCACAGAGAAGGTGCGCGACTGTTTCGCTGCACCCGCATACTTCACATGACGGGCTGTCAGCCATTCCAATCAGAAATGAATAGGCATTTGTGAACGCCACTCCAAGCCACAGACGGGCCAGCAAGGTACTGTCACGTCGTGATAGGCTGGGCGGGATACGTAGCTGGAGGTCAGGATCCAAAGTATGCAGCCGAGCACTTGTGAATGCTGGTGAATGCCACAAGTCCAACGTCAGACGACGGGCTAGCACACAAAGTTCTTTTGCGGCGTCGGATCTTGAAAGTGGAATTGCGACACTGCTGACACTGTCGTGGGCGGATCGGGCAGCTGCGTCCGCTTGGTCATTTACCTGAATGCCACAGTGGCTAGGAATCCACTGGAATATCACTTTGTGCCCTTTTTCAATGGCTTCATGATGGACTTCTCTGATTTCCGCCACGAGCTGCTCATGGGAGCCATGACGTAAAGCGGAGGGCAGACTTTGCAGGGCTGCTTTGCTATCGCAAAAGATAGCCCACGAATTAGGTGTCTGCTCTATAACAAACTGAAGAGCAGCACGGAGGGCTACTAGTTCAGCAGCTGTAGTTGAGGTTGCTTGAAACATTTTGAGCTGTATTGTCATAGATCTTACTGGAATTATTACGGCAGCGGTTGAGCTTGTAGCCATAACTGAACCATCAGTAGATATGCGTGACAGCACTGTACACTTCATGTAAATAAAGTAATGCGGCCTGTTTAAGTGCAAGCGGGGACATTCTTTTCTTCTTCGTAACCCCAGGTATATAAAGGCGCACTTCAGGTCGATGTAGGCACCATAAAGGCGAGGAAGGTCTTGCTGCAGGCGTATAGTTCGAGGGCAAAGAACTGCTATGGGCAGCAATAATATGACTGAATGTTGTACGCGGCCTTTCTGCAGGTAGAGATGCCAGATGGTGCGAAGGCACCCGGGCAAGGTGACGAATATGTGCCCTGAGGGAATCAGTTGTTAAGTACGTGGTCATAGGATGATCTCCAGCAATGACAATTGTTGCCGCTGTAGACGCACATTTCGGAAGACCGAGGCACGTCCTTGGGGCTTGAGCTTGCAGCCCCTGGAGTGCACGCAGATTACTTTTACAAGTATTTCCCATCACAGGCAGACTGTATCTCACAAAGCCGAGAAACAATGCATTGTAGAGCTGCAGCATTGCCTGTACTGAAGTGCCCCACGACTTTCCACAGAGGAACTTGAGAAGGTGCGCTATGGTAGTCAGCCGTCTCTTTAAGTACAAAACATGTGGCGTCCATGATAAATCTCGGTCGATGATTACGCCTAAAAAGCGATGCTTCCGGTCATGGGCAACTACTTGCCCATTGATCGTTATTGGGTACTACCGCATTGCCTTGCGTGTAGAGCTGTGCGCCGGTCCCCAAATCGCCGGCGGCGGCGCGCCGGTGTTTCCACCTCCGGCGGCGGCGCGTCATCGGCGCGGGGTCCATCGGATCGGCGGCGGCGCGGCGCGGAGAAGGGGGGGGGGGGTAGATTCAAGGGTTGGTGGGGCGAGAAGTTTGTCCCTTGAATTTCGAAAAAAAAAAAACAAACAAATCTGTTTCCCCGAATGGGCGAATCAGTGAAGGTGATCGAAACATGCCATAATGTTATAACGAAGGCTAGCAGCTAACTCTTTTGCATGCGATCTCGTGAGACTGCAAAGCGCTGGTGTATGGGAATACGGCCGCTCCCCGGAAACAAGCGGTTTTCGTTCAGTTAGTCATATCAGTGGTCACAGCACGAAGCGGTGAGATTATAGCGCGTAATAAGGTATCCGAGCCATTTGTGGATGCCTGCCGAAGCGCTCGCGACCACGCCCTTATTGTGAAAGTTCACAGTTGCGGCTCGAACCACGCTGCCCCTCAACGCCGGCGTCCCCTCACACCCCTTCGTTCAGCGAAAGACAAGGCGCTTCCTTTGTGGTTGAGGAGCAATCGACGGCAGGCGTCGGAAGCAGAGTGATGTTATCGCGCTGCGCCATCCATGCGACGGAGATGGGCAGCTTGTTTCATCTATGCTTCAGCCGTGTTCCTCACTAGCGCTCGCGAGCTTTTACTCGCGCGTACAGTATACGATGCGCGTACAAAAGCTGTCGATTTGGACTCTTACGGAACATGACGACGACGATGAAAACATGTGCAGAGTGTCCATATAATTTTTATCGCAGTCAAAAATATACAAAAGCCGTGAAAGCGGGCTGGCATCTTTTCTGGAGAGCTGCATCGTCTTCGCTGTAAAGAGCTCGTCCGTTGGAAGAATCAAATAATTCGGTGCCTCTTACATTGCATGCTTTCGTTCTCGCTTTCGCTACAATTCTTACAGGCGATATCTCCTCGACAATTAACTCTTCATAAAGCACGTGTTCAATATTAACGCTAAGCGTTGAGCCTATCGGGATTTCGAGCTTGTCGGCAACACTCTGTTTAGCAGAACTCTGTTATTTTCGTTTGCGCAATGGGAAACTCACAGATTTGAACGAAGTCGGTCCATCGCTCGCGATAATCATGCGAGGTGAGGAACAGCGGGTGGGCGAATGCATGGCAAAGCAGGGTAGGAGACAGTTCACAACTGATAGTTCTCATATATTGACCAATCGAGAGTATATGCCCTAATCATGTCACGTGAATCACCGTTCTGGCGTCACGAAGAGCGCCCAAAAAAAAAAAATGCCAAGAGAGAATAACGCGCTGAATTTTGTATTTTCAGAGGCTCTTTTGGGGCCGTTAAAAAGACAGGGTGTGCAAACACTGAGATAAGAGAGTAACCAAGACACCGCGAACGCCGCCAAATGAAAAGTCGTACAGGGGCGGAAGAGAAGGTAGAAAGAAAAAAAAAAAAAAAACTAAGCCAGCTTCGCACTAGTGGTGCCAAACCTGAAGGCAGAGCGGAGCTGGGTAGCCTTCTTTGTTTCTTTGGTTCTCTCTTTCTTTCCTCCTCTCTTTCTTTCTTTTTCCTCTGATCTCGTTTTTTCTTTTTTTTTTGCCTCTTTATTACCTCTATTGATTTCCTCCTCTCTCTTTATCTAGTTATTTCTCTTTCTTGCTCTTTCCATTTTTCTTTCTATTTTTTCTAGGGGTGTGCGAGTATTCGAGTTTCGAGTTCGAATCGAATAATTCGATTCGACTGTCGTATAGCTCGTATTCGAAGTTTCGAATAATTCGACTGGACGAATATGTAAAGCGCGACAAAGGCCAATGCTGCCACTTGGTTAGGGTGGGGTAGGTAAAACTTATGCTAACGTCGTTACAGAAGGCCATCCGTTACAGAACGCCTTCCGTTCACCAATATATTGGTTCAAAAGTGAGCACATGTTTATTTGAAAGGATATTATGTCATTTCTGCACGTCATGACTCCAGCAATAAAAGAACCGGAGAACAGTGTGGGAGACTTTCGAACTGCCAGCGTCGAAAAAATAACCAGCACTCAGCTCAGAGGTTCAAAAAGAGTTGAATCAGTCAAGAGGTCCAAACAGTCAAGAGGTTCAAAAATACTTGAATGAGCTCCTGACCCCAAGAAAGGGTGGTCCCTTGAAATAATGGACAGTGCATAGAGCTGTACTTTATCCAGGTATCGCCAAAATTGCTTTGCGGTACCTTCCCATCCCTGCTACTGAGGTGCCCAGTGAGCGCATGTTTTCAACTGCAGGAAACACCGTAACATCACGGCGAGAAAGTTTGAAGCAAGGACATGTGGAACAGCTTTTGTTTCTGCATGACAATTTGTAGTCTTTCGGTCGCTGTCACTCACCGCGTTACGTGCGCCAGGGCATGAGCAGATTGCATTTCTTTGTTCTTTCTTTCAATGTTCAACAAAATCATTGGTATTCAATATTCGATTCGATATTAGACTTTTCTGGCCACTATTCGGCACTATTCGATTCGAATTCGATTCGAGATCAAACTTCACTATTCGCACACCCCTAATTTTTTTCTTTCTTTCTCTCTCTATTTTTTGGTTGCTTCCTATGTTTTATACGTGGTTTTGCCTGTGTTACGCTAAGCGACGACAGCAAGCGACAACGTACGACAGCCAGGGCCGCTAAAGTGATCCGCACTTAGTATCGTCAAGGCGCTCGAAGAACAAGAGGAAGAAGACCTCTTGGCGTAAGCGCGCGCTCAGTATGCTACGAATGGCTATGCTACACGCGTGGTTTTGCCTGCTTTTCGCCAAGCTACGACAGCATACGATGACAGCATACTTATCTGCACATTACCAGGCAAGAGGCGGTACCTATCAGTCAGCTGCACGTGTTGGTCTACGTGAGCGATAACTGGGCGCTCTCTTCACTCTTGTGTCTGTGTTTTCACGTCGTGTCTTATTAACATGAACACCTACCAACTAGCTCAGCTGTCGGTTATTCTTAGTTTTTCATTGCCTTTACTTCTCTATTTATTTATCGATTTACTCGAGTAAAAATGAAGGGAAAAAAGTGCATTAACCCATCGGTATATATTACTTATATACTTTATTTATCTACACACAATGTAGTTGGTCCAAGCCTCCGAGAATAAGCTATCCAGCGAGTTGGGTCGTCGCTTTTTAAGTCTGGAAGACGCGGAAGCGTTGAGGTCAGGCAATACTCTTTAGACTTCTGAAGTAGAGAAAGACACTACATCCGAGAGATATTCTCGATGCTTCCATCTAAAGGAGATGTCCGCAGCCCATTTCGGCACAGCGCGTTCAGTTACTCGAAAAAGCGGTGCGACGTTATGTTTGCTTTTGCCCAGGTCGATGCACCGAACGCGCCAGCACATTTCCAATGTAAAAAGAAAGTCGACGAAATTTACAGAAACGGGAACTTGTCAAATTTGAACTTGCATGTGAGTGTGTCCCAAAGGTTGAGAACGATGCAGGGAACGCGTACTGACCTTCACAGGTGCATTAGACGGGCGGCCGCATTAAACCTAATTCGATGCCTTACGCGATCAGAATGTGTGCACGGCCTCCGAAATGTGCGCCCAAAAGCGGATGTGTGGGTGCTGCGTTCATTGCGTTGAAGCACATTCCGTCCCTTTCATTAGTGTCGATCGATAGCTGTTGAAGCTTCGTGACGTCAAAATGACGTTGCGGATGAAGAACCAGAAATAGGGCGTGCGCTGGTTGCCGAACTCCTGACAATTAGCTGCGGCCGAAATGGAGAGTCCATTACGTGAACACATCGAGAATAGCTCCCCCGGTGAAGTGATGTATTTTATTTCCAGATTCCCCGTTCGGGTTGAAATAAATGACCAACGGCGGCGCGCCGCAATTATTGCGCGGCGGCGGCGGCGGCGTGGTCGCTCTCGAGACTTCGGCGGCGGCGCGAGCGGCGTGAGCAAAAACAGGCGGCGGCGGCGGCGCGACGCGGCGGCGCACAGCTCTACCTGCGTGTAAATGCGACAAGGCAGCACTTCTCTGGGGACAGTTCCAAACTTTGATTTTTCAAATACAACGCGGTCATTGTAGCTGCTTTTTGTAATTTGGCTCGTACTTGTAGGCGTGTCACGGCAGATGCCCAGATGCAGATGTCGTCTGCATATATAGACACATGGACTGTCTTGGGCAGACATTTTATGAGGCCAACGAGCACAAGATTGAATAGCGTCGGGCTTAATACACCACCTTGCGGCACTCCACGTTCTGTTTGATGGTAAGATGTGGCACCATCCTCAGTGGCCATGAAAAAACTTCTACCAGTCAAATAGCTGCATATCCACTCAAATGTACGGCCGCCCACTCCGACTTCAGTCATTGCGTCTATAATTGCACCATGCGTTACATTGTCGTAGGCGCCTTTTATATCAAGAAACAATGCTGCTGTGAGGCGTTTAAGGCGTCTTTGATGTTGGACGAACGTCACTAGGTCAATTACGTTGTCGATTGAGGAGCGCCCACGTCGAAAACCTGCTATAGCGTCTGGGTAGACGTTGTACCGTTCCAGGTACCACTCCAAGCGTGTCAGCACCATTCTTTCCATAACCTTCCCAATACAGCTGGCTAGAGCAAATGGGTCGGTACGATGATAGAACTAGCGGCGATTTACCTGGTTTAAGAAGTGGAACCAAGCGGCTACATTTCCATTCCCGTGGAACCAGTCCCGAGCTCCAAGACTCGTTGTACACATGTAGCAGCACGTGTCGCGCCTTCTCCCCAAGGTTTCCGAGCGCTGAGTAAGTCACACCGTCCAGCCCGGGAGCTGATGAGCGCCTGCAGCTTGCCAGTGCCGCTTCTAGCTCCTCCATTGAAAACATGAGGTAGGTCCATGAGAGAGTCCCGAGACACAGGAGTGACGCGTTGCAGAGGTGCGCATGTAGCCTGGGAGCCAATCAGTTTCGCGCAGAATTCTTCAGCCACCTCGATCTCTCTTCGGCCCTGCTTCAGCGCGAGAGACTTGAACGGAAACCGCTGATGCGGTAGATCACGAAGTCCGCGAATGGTCCTCCATATTTTGGATAAACGTTGACGTGGATCCAAGGACTCGCAGAGGAGCTCCCATCTTTTGGATTGAAGTGCATCAATACGGCGCTGGATCTTCTTTTGCAGCCGTCTTGCCTCCCTGAGGTCGTGTATTGATTTAGTTCGCCTGTATCTTCTTTCCGCGCGTCTCCGAATCGCCCGTAGGTTCTGTAATTCGGCTTCAAATTCATTGTAATTCGGAAATGGCTGATACGTGCGCGTGGCCTCTTTCATGGTGTTGCGAATCTCATTGTCAAAATCTGATGGAGCCGTACCTTCGCAGACTTCCTCCATGTGCAGCCGGAACGCCGACCAGTCAATAGTCCGTCGGAGAGAGGTAGAGGTGCCCTTGGATAGTCCCTTTATCTTCAGATAAGTAGGAAGATGGTCACTTCCGTGAGATTCGATATCCACGAACCATTTTACGCGTCTTTCCAGCTGCCAAGAGACCAAGGTCAAGTCCAAGCAACTGCTGTAGGTCGTTGCCCGGAGATATGTCGGACTACCATCGTTGAGGCAGCACAGATTGTGCCGTGTCGCGAATACACACTAACTTTCTTCCCCTAGAGTCCATCTTCACACTACCCCATAGCGCGTGATGAGCATTGAAGTCTCCAGTGAGAATCCAGGGACCAGGCATTGATATTAACAAGGTTTGCAGGCGTTTGGAATCAAAGTGACTTGAAGGGGAAATGTATGCTGCAACAAGAGTGAACGTAAGCTCCTTCGTCTTCACTGATAAGCAAACGTACTGGTTCTCATTGTCAGGTAACACTGGGTGCTCCACGTATGTAAGTTCACATCTTATATATACAACAACCTTGCTTCGTTCCCCGCAAGTCGATGACAAGAATGACTCATAGCCAGATATGCGGAGAACGTTCTGAAAGTTCGGTTCGCAAATTACGAGAACCGGGAACTGATTATCGAAGACAAAGGGCCTAAAGTCAGACATTCTGGATTTGAGGTCGCGGGCATTCCACTGAAAAAGAGACGCTTTCTTGACTTCACTGCGGAAACACACCGATGCCATGGCTTTACACGATGTTCTCAAGCACTGGGGTCAGAGCGTCCAGTACCTGTAGAGCGCTGCGAGCAGCTGGAGTGTCCATGTTCGTCAGTAGCAGGCGCATGACATTCGTGAGAGACCTTAGCATGGTGATCACTTGTGAGTCTCTCTCTCGCATCTCGTCACCAGCAGCGGCATTAGAGTTCAGTGGGCGAATGCCTTGATGTTGCTCTGATGCTTGACATGTCTTCGGTAGTGCTGGCCACACCTCCCCTGCCGAAGCCGCGGCGGGATAACCGCGTTTTCCAGAGACCGTCTTTTCCTTATTTGAGTTTGGTTGAAGAGGAAGTTGCGGAGGGGTGGAAGGAGTCGCTGCAGGGCGTGACCGCTCCCTTACGCCAGATGACGAACTTCGTTTCCGTAGACGTCGACGCCTAATTGCGGCGGCAGCATCTCTGTGTGATGATCCGTCACGGACCATCTTCCTCAATATCTGCTGCTCCTTCTTTAGCAGCGGGCATTCTTTCGAGGATGAAGCGTGAGGACCCTGGCGATTGGAGCACTTGAGCTCTTTTGCACGGCAAGTGCCCGAGTCGTGTGACTCGGAACACCGTGAGCATACTGTTGAATTTGGACATACTGCGCTCACGTGTCCGATCTTCTGACATCTTCTGCATTGTAGGGGCTTGGGTATAAAGGGTCGTACCGCATGTCGAAATAGGCCTACCTTTACATGGGATGGTAGGGAGTCACCTTTGAAGACGAGCCTCACACAACTCGAACTGCCAAGACGTCGAGTGTGTAGTATGGTAACGCCATCTGTCGCCGGCTTGATCAATATCGGCAGGTCATTGTCAATAATTGATGTGTCAATGTCGTAGACAACACCAGCGATGGTGTCGTTACTCTGTGGAACGACGTAGTGGACATTAACATCACCCAGGGTTCTTTGCTTCATCAGAACGTGGAGTGCGCTTCGGTTGTGAACATCGACAGCAAGAACGTTCTTTCGCTTATTGATTCTAATATCCTTTATCTCTCCCGGAATGAGAGCTTCCAGAGACATCGAGATGTGTTGCCGATTAAGCCTGTTAAGATTGTCCGTACTTGTGTCAGGCACAAATAGAATAGTGTGCGCTGACGGCCTCCGTGGTGGCATCACAGTTGACTTACTTGAAGACGACTGTCCGCTGATGTTCCTTCTTTTCGCCTTTCGGTGGGACACTCTTTCGAAGCCTTCATCGTCAGAAGCGTCGTCACTCGAGCATGAATACAGCACGGTGTCTTCACTGCCGGCTTGACTCTGTGGGCAATTTCTCTTCCTTGGGCCGGATCCAGCCGACGTCGCGACGTCGCGTCGGCACTCTGCGGAGTCCACTTCCATCGCCGCAGCAACGGGAGTGGTGTCTCCCAGTATAACACGGGAAAAAATGAAAAACTGTAGCGGAACAAAATAGTGTTCTGGCTCAGAAGGGCTGGTGTTCTTGCCTCGGCAGTGCATTCTGGGGGGGTCACGCTTATTTACAATGTTTCGGAGGAAGCCTTCGTTGCAAAGAGCTGTCAACGTAGTGCTCACGTGCACGCGGTTTTTCGTGCTCACGTAGCCAGCTATCTTTACACGAAAGCCACCCTGAGCAAGGGCGGCTCCAGCCACTCATTTCGGGGGGGGGGGGGGGGGGGGCGAAGGAAGGGGTCACTTGAAGTAAAACCGTAGAGGGGGCGGGGTCCTGACTCTTGTTTTTAGTGTTTACTATCATCAAGAGAACCCCGCATAGCAGTATAAATACTGTTAACTTGTGTTCACAGTGGTCCCACTCATTTGGCCTAGTCGGTGACAGGTACTGAAGAGAGGAGGGAGCGGGTGCTGACGCAGGCGATCGCCCCTACCGGCCCTCATCTCGATCCGCCACTGACTCTGGGTCTCGTCTCACTCAGCGCTCTCTGAAACCGAAACTGCGACTGGGTGGTATAAAACCCTTTCTAAATGACTAACCATCGCGCGCCCGAGAAAACGAGCTTTCTAGCCGTGATCAGTGGGCCGTTAACTACTTATTGCGACAGAAAAAAACAAGATGCACGATTTTTGTGTCAGTGCTCCTTTAACAAAAAGCCGGCAGATCCCACGCACTGTGGGAATCGATGTAATGCGAAGCAGCCAGAAAGGAGCAAATCATGGTTTACATAATTTGCATGTCATATTTTACCTGTTAGGACCTGCCATTTATGTTCGTCATACAGTCACGTTGCGCAGTACCAATTTTGGTGTATATCAAGCTAGCGAACTGGACACAAGCGCACCACGAGCATGGCATGTAAATGGCGTTGTAGATGACATGCATGCCAAGATTTTCATGTTACCACCTTCCACTTATACTTGAGGAGAACTTCTTGGCCTAGTTGGTGTTGTTTGCTATATGACATATTGCCGCTAATAAAACACACACACAAGTGAGACACGAATAGGACGACAAAACGGGCGGCACTTCCAACTGATTTATTTCAGGCATGAAACAATGATATATATACACCAGTGACACACACATGCGCAGAATAGCCAACAGTACCTAACCTGCCCACCTCTCAAACAATCTAATCTCTGAAGACCGCAGCTGTATAGACGTGTCACTTATACAATCGTCGCCTAACTTACTGATATAGAAAGCTTCTAATAACTCACGGGCTGTCTGGTATTTGCTTTTACCTAGGATGTGTGTCTCACTTGTGTGTGTGTTTTATTAGCGGCAATATGTCATATAGCTGCCACTTATGTTCGTTATAGAGTCATGTCACTCAATACCAAATTTGGTGTATATCAAGCTGACGAAACGGCCGCGAGCGCGCCATGAGCGTAGCATGCAAGTCATGTCGCACACGACATGTCATGATTTCCATATTACCACTTGTCATTTATGTTCGTCATACAGTCACGTCACACAATACCAAATTTGCTGTATATCAAGCTAACGCAACGCCCGCGTGCGCGCCATGAGCGTGGCATGCAAGTCATGTCGCACATGACATGTCATGATTTCCATATTACCACTCGTCATTTATGTTCGTCATACAGTCACGTCACTGAATACCAAGTTTGGTGTATATCAAGCTAACGAAACGGCCGCGAGCGCGCCATGAGCATGGCATGTAAATCATGTTGTTCATGACATGCACGTCATTTTTTGCATATTAAATGCGAAGCATTTCTTAGCGAACTTCGGCGACTTTGAGCGTATCTATCTATCTATCTATCTATCTATCTATCTATCTATCTATCTATCTATCTATCTATCTATCTATCTATCTATCTATCTATCTATCTATCTATCTATCTATCTATCTATCTATCTATCTATCTATCTATCTATCTATCTCTATCTAGCCGCCTACGACTTTGTGCTCTCCCGACCGTATCGTTAATGGGATTTATACCAAATTTAGTATGGCATAACATGACTCTATGACGAACGTAAATGGCTGGTCATATCATGAAAATCATGACTGACTTGTCATGAAAAGTATGATTTACATGCCACGCTCATGGCGCGCTCGCGGCCGTTTCGTTAGCTTGATATACACCAAATTTGGGATTGAGTGACGTGGCTGTATGACGAACATAAATGACAGGTGGCAATATGCAAATAATGACTTGTCATGTGCGACATGACTTGCATGCCACGCTCATGGCGCGCTCGCGGCCGTTTCGTTAGCTTGATATTGCCACGCGCGTTTCTTATTTTCACTTTGCTCTATTCGGTTTTCGCCCTCAAAGGCTGTCAGCAATGCTCAGCGCAAACCGCGCCTCATTGTTCTAGAAGCTTCGCGATCATTGTAGATCGTTTTGTTAAGATTGCGCGCAAGACGCGACCACTTGAGATTATTCCAGAGCGTACGCGATGACCAGTGATAAGGCTAGAATGTTCGACGCGTGATGCATAAAAGCCGGCGCGCTCCAACGATGTTCAGTTCATCGACGGCCGACGCTCTGTTCGCCGCTATCAGTCTCAGCGTTTATTGCTGTAATCTCACCTTCAGTTTACCGGCCACAAGTTCGGCCCAAATAAAGTGTTTCATCTTGGACTACTGCCTACTGCCTTCGTCAACGTCACGACCACCGTGACATCTGCGAAAACCGAATAGAGCAAAGTGAAAATAAGAAACGCGCGTGGCAATCCTCAGTCCTCTGCTGGTTTTTGATCCGTAGGCGGGCGAGCTGTCGTGCTTCTTCGGCGCGCTGTAGGTAGGTGGTCACGTCGATGTTTTCCTCGTCGGTCACGTTTGGTAACATGGCGTCGAGCGTCGTTGCCGGGCTCCGTCCGTAGACCAACTTGTATGGCGTCAACTGCGTCGTTTCTTGTACGGCCGTGTTGTACGCGAAGGTCACGTACGGAAGGATGGCGTCCCACGTCTTGTGTTCGACGTCGACGTACATGGCCAGCATGTCGGCAATGGTCTTATTTAGACGCTCGGTCAGGCCGTTGGTCTGTGGGTGGTACGGGGTGGTCCGGCGGTGGCTTGTGTGGCTGTATCCCAAGATCGCCTGAGTTAGGTCCGCGGTGAAAGGCCGTACCTCTGTCAGTAATGAGGACCTCTGGGGCGCCATGACGCAGGACGATGTTCTCGACGAAGAACTTTGCTACCTCGGCGGCGCTGCCTTTGGGCAGGGCCCTCGTCTCGGCGTAGCGGGTGAGGTAGTCAGTAGCTACGACGATCCATTTGTTTCCGGAATTCGACGTCGGGAAGGGCCCCGGTAAGTCCATGCCGATTTGTTGGAACGGCCGGCGAGGTGGCTCGATGGGCTGCAGAAGTCCAGCTGGCCTAGTCGGAGGTGTCTTCCGTCGCTGACAATCTCGGCAAGTCTTTACGTAATGGGTGACGTCGGCAGTGAGGCGAGGCCAGTAATACCTTTCTTGTATCCTCGCTAGCGTGCGGGAAAGTCCAAGGTGTCCAGCAGTCGGGTCGTCATGGAGAGCGTCCAGAACTTCTGGACGTAACGCGGAAGGTACTACGAGGAGGTAGTTGGCCCGAAGTGGGGAGAAGTTTTTCTTTAGGAGAACGCCGTTCCGCAAGAAAAACGACTCCAGTCCTCGTCTGAACACCTTTGGAACAACGGTGGCCTTGCCCTCGAGGTATTCCACAAGGCCCTTGAGTTCCGGATCGGTTCGCTGTCGTTCGGCGAAGTCATCAGCGCTTAAGGCTCCCAAGAAGTAGTCGTCGTCCTGGTCTTCCTGGGGTGGCGGCTCGACGGGGGGCGCGAGACAGGCAGTCGGCGTCAGAGTGCTTTCGTCCGGACTTGTAAACGACGGTAATGTCGAATTCTTGAAGTCTTAGACTCCATCTTGCGAGACGACCTGAAGGGTCCTTCAAGTTAGCTAGCCAACACAAGGCGTGGTGGTCGCTCACGACTTTGAAGGGCCTCCCGTAGAGATAGGGGCGAAACTTTGACGTAGCCCAGATGATGGCGAGGCACTCCTTTTCTGTTGTGGAATAGTTGGCCTCTGCCCTGGATAGCGACCGGCTAGCATAACTGATGACCCTCTCCAGTCCGTCCGTCCTCTGCACAAGGACGGCGCCGAGTCCCACGCTGCTTGCGTCGGTGTGCACTTCTGTTTCGGCGTGTTAGTCGAAATGCGCAAGTAACGGAGGCGTTTGCAGGCGTCGTTTTAGTTCTTGAAATGCTTCCTCTTGCGGCGTTTGCCACTTGAACTCGACGTCGGCTCTGGTCAGGTTAGTGAGTGGCTCGGCGATGCGGGCAAAATTTTTGACGAACCGCCTGTAATAGGCGCACAGGCCAAGAAATCGACGGACGGCCTTCTTGTCGGCGGGTGGCGGGAATGTAGCGATGGCGGCTGTCTTCTGAGGGTCGGGGCGTACTCCGGACTTGCTGATCACGTGACCCAAGAACAAGAGCTCCTCGTATGCGAAGCGGCACTTTTCAGGCTTCAAGGTGAGGCCGGAGGTCTTGATTGCTTGAAGTACTGCGGCAAGTCGCCGGAGGTGTTCGTCGAAGTTTGAAGCAAACACAATGACGTCGTCCAGGTACACCAGGCAAGTCTGCCACTTCAATCCTGCCAGTACTGTATCCATAACCCAGTTGGAAAGTCGCAGGCGCCGAGCAAAGACCGAAGGGCATGACCTTGAACTCGAAGAGTCCGTCTGGTGTTATAAACGCGGTCTTCTCTCGGTCTCTCTCGTCGACTTCAATTTGCCAATAGCCGGTCTTGAGGTCCATCGACGAAAAGTACCTCGCGTTGTGAAGTCGATCCAGGGTGTCGTCAATCCGTGGGAGAGGGTACACGTCCTTCTTCGTTATTTTGTTCAGGCGGCGATAGTCGACGCAGAAGCGTAGGGTTCCGTCCTTTTTCTTCACTAACACCACGGGTGACGCCCACGGGCTCTTTGAAGGCTGGATGATGTCGTCGCGTAGCATTTCGTCGACTTGTTTCTTTATGGCCTCGCGTTCTCGCGTCGAAACTCTGTACGAGCTCTGACGTAGTGGCCTGGCACTTTCCTCTGTTATGATGCGGTGTTGTGCGACTGGGGTCTGTCGAACTCTTGACGACGACGAAAAGCAGTCCCTGTATTGCAGCAGCAGGGCTTTTGAGCTGTTCTTGTTTATGCGTCGGAAGGCTCGGATTGATGTCGAAAGCTAGTTCATGAGCTTGGTTCGTCGTAGCATGTTCGGTAGGCTCGGCGAGGGCGAGAGCGTTGCTGGCTTCCACAATTTCTTCGATGTAGGCGACCGTCGTGCCTTTGCTCACGTGCTTGTATTCGTTGCTGAAGTTCGTAAGCATCACTGTTGCTTTCCCTTCACGCAACTCGGCGACGCCTCGTGCGACGCAAATCTGACGGTTTACAAGCAGGTGCTGTGCACCCTCGATAACGCCTTCGAAATCTGCGGGTTTTTCGGTGCCGACGGAAATGATGACGCTGGAGAGAGGCGCAACGGTGACGTGCTCTTCTATCACGTTCAATGCATGGATCCCTGGCGTCGTCTGGGTAGGCAGCGCTTTTTGCGAGGTTAGTGTTATCGACTCAGACCTTAGGTCGATGACGGCGCCGTGTTTGCATAGGAAGTCCATGCCAAGTATCACATCCCTGGAGCAGTGCTGTAGGATTAGAAAGCTGGCGGGATAAGTCCGGTTATTGATGGTGACTCTTGCTGTGCAAACACCGGCCGGCGTTAGATGACCCCCAGCGGTCCGGATTTCAGGGCCTTGCCAAGCAGTCTTCACTTTCTTCAACTTCGTCGCGAAAGGCCCACTGACGACGGAATAGTCCGCTCCAGTGTCGACGAGAGCGGTGACGTTGTGGCCGTCGAATATTACGTCGAGGTCGCTGGTTCGTCGTCGTGCGTTGCGGTTGGGTCGCGGTATTGGATCACGGCTACGTCGATTTGTTGCGCTGCTTTCTTGTTGCGTCGTCACGTCTTTGTCGGTCCGCGACGTTTCGTCGGCAGGGCTACGTCTGCTTCGCGTCATGTTCTGCAGGTTTCGTCGCGTTGTCGTCGTCGTCGGCCGCGGAGGATCTTCGGCATTTCGTCGTAAAGCAACCGCACCTCCATCGGTTGCTGTCCCTAGTTTCCCGGATACGGGCTAGGCGACCGGCCCCGGTTTGGGCCAGTGTACTGCCGGCGGTGCGGTGACATGTAGCGGCCAGGCGACGGCGAGCGGGATGGTCGTCGGGGTGTCCACTGAGCTCCTGCGAGATAGTCGGCGATGTCTTGTGGGCGTTCACCCCGCTGTGGACGAGGCGCGTTGACGGCAAAGCCTCGTAATCCCATCTCACGGTACTGGCATCGGCGGTACGTGTGGCCGGCTTCTCCGCAGTGGTAGCAGAGGGGACGGTGGTCGGGGGCTCGCCAGATGTCGGTCTTCCTCGGTGTGTACCGTTGGCCGGCAGGCGGGCGAGATTGCGGCGGTGGGGGGCGGCGTCTGGCGGCGGTACTGTGGCGGCGCGGTGTCTTGACGTGGGCATGGAGCGGGAGCGTAGCGTCGGGCAGCAGCAGCGTAGCTCATGGCTCCCGGCAGAGGCTGTTGAGGTTCAGGGGTACCCAACGACTGCTGGATTTCCTCTCGAACAATATCTGCGATCGAGGAAACCTGCGGCTGGGATGACGGGAACATTCGACGAAGCTCCTCGCGCACTACGGCCCTTATGGTCTCGCGCAGGTCGTCTGAGCAGAGGGATTGAATGTCAGCGTAGGCTGGCGTCGAACGGCGATTGAATTGCCGGGTGCGCATCTCCAGCGTCTTTTCAATCGTCGTCGCTTCGGAGATGAATTCCTGGACAGTGCTCGGTGGGTTCCGCATCAGACCCGCGAACAGCTCCTGCTTTACTCCTCGCATGAGGAAGCGAACTTTTTTGTCTTCCGGCATTTCGGGGTCGGCGTGGCGGAAGAGTCTGGTCATCTCTTCGGTGAAGAGCACCACGTTTTCGTTTGGGAGCTGCGAGCGGGTTTCAAGCAGCGCTTCGGCCCTCTCCTTGCGGATGACGCTCGTGAAAGTAGCAAGGAACCTGGTGCGAAATATGTCCCACGTTGTCAGGGTTCGCTCTTGGTTCTCGAACCAGGTACGAGCGGCGTCTTGCAAGGCGAAGTACACATGTCTAAGCTTGTCTTCTCTGGTCCAGGCATTGAAAGCGGCGACTCGGTCGTATGCCTCGAGCCAGCTTTCCGGGTCTTCAAGTGCTGAACCGCGGAAGGTCGGTGGTTCCTTGGGTTGCCGCAGCAGGATGGGCGCAGACGGCACAGGGGCTGTCATCGTCGCTGCGGTCGAGGTCAGGGTCTTGGTCTGCCGGGTCTTTTCAGGTAGAAGCCCGTACTCTGGCGGTAGACCTAGTTGCCTGCGGCTTGTTCGCTGCTCGGGGTTGTCGTCGACGTCTCTTTCACGACTGGGGCTGGGTTCACGACTTGACAGGGGGCGTCCGGTGCATGAAAGAAGCAGCACCTCCACCAGATGTCACGTGGTCGTGACGTTGACGAAGGCAGTAGGCAGTAGTCCAAGACGAAACACTTTATTTGGGCCGAACTTGTGGCCGGTAAACTGAAGGTGAGATTACAGCAATAAACGCTGAGACTGATAGCGGCGAACAGAGCGTCGGCCGTCGATGAACTGAACATCGTTGGAGCGCGCCGGCTTTTATGCATCACGCGTCGAACATTCTAGCCTTATCACTGGTCATCGCGTACGCTCTGGAATAATCTCGAGTGGTCGCGTCTTGCGCGCAATCTTAACAAAACGATCTACAATGATCATGAAGCTTCTAGAACAATGAGGCGCGGTTTGCGCTGAGCATTGCTGACAGCCTTTGAGGGCGAAAACCGAATAGAGCAAAGTGAAAATAAGAAACGCGCGTGGCAATATGCACCAAACTTGGTATTGAGTGACGTGACTGTATGACGAACATAAATGACAAGTGGTAATATGAAAATCATGACTTGTCATGAGCGACATGACTTGCATGCCACGCTCATGGCGCGCTTGCGGCCGTTTCGTTAGCTTGATATACACCAAATTTGGGATTGAGTGACGTGACTGTATGGCGAACATAAATGACAAGTGGTAATATGAAAATCATGACTTGTCATGTGCGACATGACTTGCATGCCACGCTCATGGCATGCTCGCGGCCGTTTCGTTAGCTTGATATACACCAAATTTGGGATTGAGTGACGTGACTGTATGACGAACATAAATGACAAGTGGTAATATGAAAATCATGACTTGTCATGTGCGACATGACTTGCATGCCACGCTCATGGCGCGCTCGCGGCCGTTTCGTTAGCTTGATATACACCAAATTTGGGATTGAGTGACGTGACTGTATGACGAACATAAATGACAAGTGGTAATATGAAAATCATGACTTGTCATGTGCGACATGACTTGCATGCCACGCTCATGGCGCGCTCGCGGCCGTTTCGTTAGCTTGATATACACCAAACTTGGTATTGAGTGTCGTGACTGTATGACGAACATAAATGACAAGTGGTAATATGGAAATCATGACATGTCATGAGCGACATGACTTGCATTCCACGCTCATGGCGCGCTCCAGGCCGTTTCGTTAGCTTGATATACACCAAACTTGGTATTGAGTGTCGTGACTGTATGACTAACATAAATGACAAGTGGTAATATGGAAATCATGACATGTCATGAGCGACATGACTTGCATTCCACGCTCATGGCGCGCTCCAGGCCGTTTCGTTAGCTTGATATACACCAAACTTGGTATTGAGTGTCGTGACTGTATGACTAACATAAATGACAAGTGGTAATATGGAAATCATGACATGTCATGAGCGACATGACTTGCATTCCACGCTCATGGCGCGCTCGCGGCCGTTTCGTTAGCTTGATATACACCAAATTTGGGATTGAGTGACGTGACTGTATGACGAACATAAATGACAAGTGGTAATATGAAAATCATGACTTGTCATGTGCGACATGACTTGCATGCCACGCTCATGGCGCGCTCGCGGCCGTTTCGTTAGCTTGATATACACCAAACTTGGTATTGAGTGTCGTGACTGTATGACGAACATAAATGACAAGTGGTAATATGGAAATCATGACATGTCATGAGCCGCATGACTTGCATTCCACGCTCATGGCGCGCTCGCGGCCGTTTCGTTAGCTTGATATAAACCAAATTTGGGATTGAGTGACGTGACTGTATGACGAACATAAATGACAAGTGGTAATATGAAAATCATGACTTGTCATGTGCGACATGACTTGCATGCCACGCTCATGGCGCGCTTGCGGCCGTTTCGTTAGCTTGATATACACCAAACTTGGTATTGAGTGTCGTGACTGTATGACGAACATAAATGACAAGTGGTAATATGGAAATCATGACATGTCATGAGCCGCATGACTTGCATTCCACGCTCATGGCGCGCTTGCGGCCGTTTCGTTAGCTTGATATACACCAAATTTGGTATTGAGTGACGTGACTGTATAACGAACATAAGTGGCAGGTGGTAACATGAAAATCTTGGGATGCGTGTCATCTACAACCCCATTTACATGCCACCCTCATGGTGCGCTTGCGTCCAGTTCGCTAGCTTGATATACACGAAAATAGGTATTGCGCGACGTGACTGTATGAAGAACATAAATGACAGGTCCTAACATGTCAAACATGACATGCAAATTATGTAAAGCAGGATTTGCTCCTTCCTGGCTGCTTCGCATTATTCGATTCCCACAGTGCGTGGGATCTGCCGGCTTTTTTCACCGGTCATTTATGTTCGTCATACAGTCACGTCATTCAATCCCAAATTTGGTGTATATCAAGCTAACGAAACGGCCGCGATCGCGCCATGAGCGTGGCATGTAAATCATACTTTTCATGATAAGTTAGTCATGATTTTCATGACATGACCAGCCATTTATGTTCGTCATGCAGTCATGTTATGCCATACTAAACTTGGTATAAATCCCATTAACGATACGGCCAGGAGAGCACAAAGTCGTAGGCGGCTAGATAGATAGATAGATAGATAGATAGATAGATAGATAGATAGATAGATAGATAGATAGATAGATAGATACGCTCAAAGTCGCCGAAGTTCGCTAAGAAATGCTTCGCATTTAAAAACCGACTGCTCGCGCTGCTCAACCGTTCACTGGCCACCCCGTATATATGGCAGTGGATCTTGACCTGCAAGGTGGTGCCGGTGGGAGATTTCTCCTTTGCGTTGTTGAACAAATAAAAATTCGCAGCGTGCGCTTTAACTAAATGCGGACTGCGGGTCTCTGTGTCCAGTCGGAGTCTTCTGTCTCTCATTGCCCATTAGCAGCGATTGGCATGTTCCAGTAGGAAACACCGCTCCATCACTGCTTGCTTTGCGCCTCCCCAGTTTTCTCTCCTGCGCAACGCTGCGATGAGCGCCAGCGTCAACGCCGCCGCCAGTGCAAGCATTAGCGCCCGCTGCTTCACATCTACACATGGTTCCCTTTAGCGGGAGATGGTGTAATTTTTTCTTACACTCTAAGAAATAATCGAGTAAAAAGGGTGTCTTTTTGCTACACAACTATAATCGCCATCTACCCCGCGTACGTTCCTGGCGTTATCACCGCCGTCCCGGCACTTCCCGGTCACGAACGCCGCGCGCGTTATCGACGTGACATAGCATTCTTGATAGGAATGTGCCGAGAGCCGGGTTTTCAAGAGAGGAAACGTGAGCAAGCCAGATGACGATTATGGTTGTGTAGCAGCAATACTCCCAAAATACTCGACTTTTTCTAAGAGTGTAGAGTGGAGAGCTTGCTGCGAGAGGCGAGGGCGAGGCGGAGGGTGTACAAGGCGTGCTGCGAGAGGCGAGGGCGGGGGGATGTCCAGAGGTGAACCTTCGAGAAACGCGCCAAGATGCGGCGACGATGAGGCGCAGTGGAGTGTAAAATAGCGTGTCAGTGTTCAGGAGTTTGCGCTATCAAGATGGCGAACATTCCTCATTCTCCCGATGAGGAAGCCGCCCGACGGGAGCGTCAGCGAGAGCTGAGGCTAGAACGTCGCTGAGCCAACCGCGATGTTCGCGCAAGAGAGGCCGAAGCTAAGCGCCAATGAACGCAAGACTTGAAAAGTATAGAGGTACGATATAGGCTGAGGAAGGGCATAAGCTTCGCTGTTTGGACAGCGTTCGCGAAGTGCAGCTGGCTGGGTTTTTTATTGAAATCACACGCATTGCATTTTATAGCGAAATATGACAACTAATGCATGCGCAAACATGAGGGAATAGTAGATTAGGATGGGCTTTGTTCAAAACTATCGCCTGTTGTTTACAATTTAAGTTCACTCTCACGTAAGGATACAGTTGTGGTGCTAAAGCACGTGCCACTTTTTCTGTGTTATAAAAAAGTCACAGTTTCGCCACTAGGGCGAAGCAATGAATGCGATAGCAAGGAATTAGAATGTCACTCGAAGAACGGACAAGTAGGTCGATACTTGCAGTGGGCGCGGCAGCACAAAGAAGGACGCTCGAAAAGAACGCATAGGTATACACAGGAGAAGCGTGAACTAACAGCTCTCACAGTTGTTACGTCTTTGTGTTTAAGCAACGCACTGCAACTGTCCATAATGCAGAAGCCGACTCTGTTGGATATTTTTTTCTTTTAAACTGCGGCAGGTGGAATGACCCCTCGGCGTCCCCCTGCCACGCGGTGGCATCTGACGCAAAGTGTGCCCGGTGTTCTCTTTTTTTTCCCCCCTTCTACACCATGAGTCGGTACAGCAGGGGGGCCACTTTTTCGTGCGCGTCTCAAGGGAATATATATCAAAACGTTTATTGGAAAAAAAAATAGTACAGGGAGCGGGTGGGTGGGGCCCCTATTCCAGGGCTCCACTGGCTTGGGCGGCCCGCTGCGCCTGGTCGAGGAGCGCTAGTTGCACCCCCCAGATCCGCGCTGGCGAGCAAAGTCTCTTACTGCTCCCTTCCGGAAATTTTGCCGGCTATTTGCGGCGAGTTAATTTTGGTTGGCCTGTTTTGGCAATCCCACGTTATGTGGGGGAGAGTGGGCCTGCCTCCGCACCACGGACAGCTATCGCTGTACATTGTGGGGTGAATGGCATGTTTCAGCGAAAGATTGGGATATGTGTGTGTTTGTATACGGCGCCAGTCGTAAGAGTCCCGCCCAGATAGACCAGGGTGTGGTGGACTGTACTTTCGTCGCTCAAGCCGTTGGTGCTCAAGGATGTCTCGCGGTAAAATGGGGCGGTCGTCGGAGTGACTGGCCTCTCGGTTGGTAAAAGCACGAGCTGCGCCGTCCGCTCTGTCATTGCCATCGAGTCCTGCGTGACCCGGGCACCAGATGATCGCATGGTCCTGTGTTAGGTCCGGTCCTAATAGGCGAATGGTGTTGTGTGGCAGTCTTCCGGCGAGCATGGAATCTGTAAGAATAAGTGACGATTGTCCCAGGATATCTTTAGTTTTCAATAGCAAGTGCGATGGCTCAAGCTTCAGCGGCATTCGCGGACGTGGCTCGAGCCGTGGAGCAAGTCAGAAGGCCTTGACCCGCGGCCGCTCCTACGACGGCGAGGGCGTACTTGTTCGTACCGCATCGGGCGACATCTGTGTAAACCGTGTCCGGATTGCTCCCGAACTGCCGCTGTAACTTGCGAGCTCAGGCACTTCGGCGACCTTCGTGATATTGTGGGCTCATGTTTTGGGGGGATAGGGGCTACTATAATCCTTTCACGAAGCTGTTTAGCCATAGACTCGAGTTCTTCTCCCGCATACTGAGGACGAGCTGGGTAACCTACACGGCATAGCAATGTTCTCCCAGGAGTGGTTAAGGCAAGCCTTTCCCGTTGAGAAATGAGCACCGCCGCGCGTAACTCCTCGTAATTATTGTGTATACCGAGGGCTTCGAGACGTTCTGTTGAGGTTCCGAGTGGTAGGCCGAGAGCCGCTTTGTACGATGTTCGGATCAACACATCTAGTGCCTTTAGATCGGTTTTATTGATGTCCTAGGAAAGGAAGACTGTATGTAAGCCGACTGAGGACAAAAGCCTGAACAAGCCGGAGCGTCTCAGCTTCCTTGAAACCTTTTCGGTGATAGGTCACTCTATAAATCATACGGGAAGATCTGCTTCACCGCTGTTGTGAGAGTTTTGATTGTGTGGTCCACTCGCTTGTTGCTTTGTAGCCCCAGTCCGAGGACTCGCATTTTCTGGACCTCTCTTATAGGGTGGTCTCCTAGAAAGAGGTTGACCGGCTCGTGAATTCGGCGGCCTCGGCCTCGGATTCTGATAAATTCAGATTTATCGGGAGCACAGCTCATTCCGCTGCGGCAAGCGAATTTTTTCAACAGCGGTCACTGCGTCTTGTAGGATTTGCTCTTTTTGTCCCAAAGAGCCTCTGTTGGCCCATAGGGTAATGTCATCCGCATATAACGCATACCCTAGCCCTGGAATGCCGTCGAGGCTTTTGGCTATGCGTCTCATGCCGATGTTGAAGAGAAGGGGGGGATAGTATCGCCCCTTGTGGTGTACCTTTATTGGGCATGGGAAAAGGATCTGAGCGCGTAGTGCCGACGCCTATTGTAGCAGTGCGAGAGGTTAGGAAAGAGCGGACGTAGTCATAGATCTTTTGCCCACAACCGATGTCACTTAGCTCAGATAAGATAAGCTCATGGGACATAGTATCAAATGCGCTTTTCAAATCAAGAGCTACGACGAGATGTTCTGCACCAACCGTGGTATTGCAAAGGACCTCTTCCTGAAGTAGTAGGAAAACGTCCTGCCTTGACAAGTGCTGGCGAAATCCAAACATGCTAATTGGAAAAAGGTTCCGATCTTCAATGTTGGACGTGAGACGTGCGTGAATCACCTTTTCAAATAATTTGCCAAGACAGGATGTTAGTGATATTGGTCTGAGATTTTGTAGGTCGGGGGGGTTTTCCGGGCTTCGGAATAAGAACAATTTTGGCTTCCTTCCAATGTTGTGGAACCACGCCCTTCTCTCATACCTGTTCATTAAAATAGCAAGTCAGCTGTTCTAGGTGTTCGTCACTCAGGTTCCGGATCATCGAGTTTGTTAGCTGATCAGGTCCAGGGGCAGTATTGCGCTTTGCTGCTTGCGCTGCCGCGAATAGTTCTGCCTTGGTGATCGGTGCGTCGAGCACTGCGTTTTCTTGCCCTTGGTATGCTGAAGTGCACGGGGGAGTGGTGACCGCGCCTACGTACTTGTCTCGGAGCTTAGTCAGTAGAGCGTCATCTGTTCCTGGAAATTCTCCGGTGAGCTTCTTAAGAGTGCGGTTTGCTGCTGTTTTGGTTCGACCAGGTTCCATTATACTGCGCAGTATCGCCCATGTCTTGGAGGTGTGTAAAGTTTCTCGGAGTGAGCCGCAAAAACTCGCCCAGCTCGCTGTCTCCAACTGCTGCGCGTAAGCGTTTGCCCGCTCGGATATCTCAGCAATTCTGTGGCGCAGTTTTCGATTAAGTCGCTGTTGTTTCCATCGCTTGGTCAACCCTCTCCTGGCTTCCCACATATGGAGCAGATGGCTATCGACTACCGGGGTTTCCACTGTGAGCGCTAGCCGCTTAGAAGTTGCTCTGTGAGCCTCTCGTATGTACGTTGCCCAGTCTTCAGCGCTATCGGGTATAATCTCAGGCAGTCGGGCCTTTACGATAATATACCCAATATGTGATTGTAACATGCCCATAGGATTGCCGAATTTTGGGAGTGGCTATCGACGCGCTCAAGATGTAATGGTCACTGCTTATAGATTCTCGTGTAGGTTGCTCCAGAACACCTCGTCGACATCGTTTATGAATGCAAGATCAGGAAATGTGTCTGCACTGACGCTGTTACCCAATCTCGTCGGGTGTTGCGCGAGTACGAGAAGTTCGAGGCCATGCGCGTCAGCCGCTCGCTCGAGTTCCCGGCCTTTCGGGGTATCTGTGCGGTAGCCCCAGGTGGTGTGAGGGGCATTGAAGTCCCCAAGAAGCAGTAGTCGATCCTGGTTGCTGGAATTACTCTTGGCATACCGAATGAGTGCGTCAAAATCGGCCCTCTTTTCTTTAGGTGGGCTATATACGTTCGTGATTATGGTTTTGGCTTTGCTGCGCTTTTGCGGAAGTATACTTATAATTTGGTGGTTAGTGCTACTAGTTACCATATAATCTAACTAGTCGCTATGTCCTTGAGAACCAACGTGGCGACTTTAGGGTAGTCTGGATTCGATATCGTGTAGTGGCCTCTCAATTTGACTGGCTTGTTACCAACCTCTTGAAGACAAATGACATCAGGTTTGAGTGGCGCCGTATTAAGAAATTGTTGTAGAGCCGCCGAACGTTTGTGGAAGGTGCGGCAATTCCATTGCCAAATTTCGAGATATTCGATGTGCGCTCGTGTTTTACTCGCCATGGATAGTGCTATCGCTGTCCGAGGTTGGGGTCGGTTTCGGACGACGGATAGAGGGAGCACCCTGACTGCTTTTAGTTCGTTTAAGTACCACGGTTCTTATGCTGGCGATAGATTCACCGACATAACTTTTTAGACTCTAGAATTCGGCACACATCTGCTGCTGGAAACTTTGCATGCTTTGTAGTTGCTGCATTACTTGTTGTAATGTGACTTCTATAGAATTTGATGCGGTTGTAACCTGGCCAGGCCTGCCGGCCGCTTTAGCAAGTGTTGGTTTGCTCGGTTCCGTACCGCGGTTAGCTTTGAGGGAGGCCAACTCTCGTTTTATTTCTGCCAAGCTCTCACGGAGGAGCTTGTTTTCGTTAACAATTTTTTGATATTCGGGATTTGCCGTTACAGGAGCAGCGGGAGAAGCAACTCGTGCATAGCTCACCTCGCCATGCTCAGGCGCTTGCTTGGTCGCAGAGCCAGGAGCCCCGGATTTAGGAGACTTCTGGGAGTGGGAAAGGGGTGGGTTGTTGTGATTAGAGTCCTTTCGTGTCCGGGATCTGGATCTAGATGTGGATCTAGAGCTGAACCTTGGGCGAGTCCCCGACAGCTCCGGCCAGTGGTCCGGTGCAGATTCGTCATCATCGGAACTGAACCAACGAAGGTGTTGAGGTGGCTTCGTTGATGTGTCTTTCAGAGTAGGCCGGTGCACGCTAGCCCTCGGGGTTCTGATTCGTTGAGGCTTGAGTCGTTTCCTGCAACTTCGGTCACCTGTCAAGTGACCCTCGCCACAAGCTGCACACTGCGGAGAGCACTCGTGTCCGGCTACAGGGTCCCGCTGTCCACATATGTGACACACTGATGTGTCCGGCTGGGGGGCAGACGTCCGAACGGTGACCCACTTGATGACACACCTTGCACACCTGAGTGGTAACTTTGTAGGGGTAGCAAGCAAGTTCACCGCCGTTGTAATAGACGTACCGAGGTGTAAGCCCTGCAAAAAATGTGATGACGGCCGTTTTGGTGTTCCGAAACATGCGTGCATGGAGAATTTCGACCCCTTGTGTGCGTATGCGTGGATTGGCTTTTAGCGCTTCATGTGTCGTGTGTGGGTCCGAGCCGTGAATGACGCCCTTGGTTGTCCCTTCACTTGTCGCTACATAGGCATTGACTGAGTGTGGGCGGCCGTTGATGCTTAGCTTGGTAATACGCCTAACGTGGTCCGCCTCTGTCTTGGTGCGGCGTCGACACAATGAAGATGTTGGAGCCTGGCTTGATTCTGAGCAAAAATTGTTCACCTGATATTTGTCCGCTGCAAGCAGCAATCACGGCGTCCGCTAGTAGTGGACTAGTCAGGTTCTTGACCGGTAGCCCCTGATGTGGTCGCACCACTATCTTGAAGTCGTCTTTGGGCAAGGGGGGGCTAGCCGCCTGTAGGCTGGTCTGTGTTTAGGTTTCCCGGTTGCTTCAGCAGTGGAAGCTTGTTGGTGGTTCGAGGTCCTCGAGAAATGCACTGATTTGGCCTTCTCTTTTGCAAGAGCTGTTTTCTGCCGCAGAGTGAGCGCCGTCTGCCAGGCTCCATCCGCTTGGCTGTCGGTCCCGGCGTTCTTATCGCTGGGTCCATGTGGCGTTGGAAGACTGTGAGCTGTGGAGTCCTGAAAATCCATGTTATCAAGGTCTTGGCGTTGCGTGTCCGTCATCCGCGAGGGTCCGGGACGTGCACTTCGTCGGGGGGTTCATTCGCAAGAGCCATCGAGCGCGCGCACGACGCACACGCCAGCGTTCCAACAGCCGCCTACATGGCGGCAATGGCTTTGTCGAGCTCGCACGAGACGAAAGTGCATTTGGGCTTCTAAAACAATAAGTTCCAGTCACTTACAACTGTGGATGGTATCAGTCGATGCGGAACAACTTCAGAAAGCCATGGCGATAGTCGAAATTGGTCGCACACACAAATTTCCACAAAGAAGCCGGAAAATTCGCGGAGCACATGCGGACACGACAGTTCTTGTCGGCGCCACCTAGCGTTCCCGTCTCAAGGGAAGTTTTCAAACTGAAAGAAAATGTCGGAGCGTTTCGTGATAGAAAACACGCTCAAGCTACTCCAAGATCTGCGTACCGCCAGCGGTAAATGGTGCACATAAATAGCTTGCCGTTACACCGCCGGCACAAGCGTGACGCGGGGCTGTGTTGTCTAGCACAGCGGGCTGCCGAGCGAGGGGTCACTGGTTCGAATCCTCGGTCAGGTGATGTGGAATATTTTTAAATGCGAAGCATTTCTTAGCGAACTTCGGCGACTTTGAGCGTATCTATCTATCTATCTATCTATCTATCTATCTATCTATCTATCTATCTATCTATCTATCTATCTATCTATCTATCTATCTATCTATCTATCTATCTATCTAGCCGCCTACGACTTTGTGCTCTCCTGGCCGTATCGTTAAAGGGATTTATACCAAATTTGGCATGGCATAACATGACTGTATGAAGAACATAAAGGGCTGGTCATATCATGAAAATCATGACTAACTTGTCATGAGAAGTATGATTTACATGCCACGCTCATGGCACGCTCGCGGCCGTTTCGTTAGCTTGACACACCAAATTTGGGATTGAGTGACATGACTGTATGACGAACATAAATGACAAGTGGTAATATGAAAATTATGACTTTATGAGCGACATGACTTGCATTCCACGCTCATAGCGCGCTCGCGGCCGTTTCTTTAGCGTGATATACACCAAATTTGGTATTGAGTGACATGACTCTATGACGAACATAAATGACAAGTCGTAATATGGAAATCATGACTTGTCATGTGCGACATGACTTGCATTCCACGCTCATGGCGCGCTCGCGGCCGTTTCGTTAGATTGATATACACCAAATTTGGTATTGAGTGACATGACTGTATGATAAACATAAATGACAAGTGGTAATATGGAAATCATGACTTGTCATGTGCGACATGACTTGCATGCCACGCTCATGGCGCGCTCGCGGCCGTTTCGTTAGCTTGATATACACCAAATTTGGGATTGAGTGACGTGACTGTATGACGAACATAAATGACAAGTGGTAATATGAAAATCATGACTTGTCATGTGCGACATGACTTGCATGCCACGCTCATGGCGCGCTCGCGGCCGTTTCGTTAGCTTGATATACACCAAACTTGGTATTGAGTGTCGTGACTGTATGACGAACATAAATGACAAGTGGTAATGTGGAAATCATGACATGTCATGAGCGATATGACTTGCATTCCACGCTCATGGCGCGCTCGCGGCCGTTTCGTTAGCTTGATGTACACCAAACTTGGTATTTAGTGACGTGACTGTATGACGAACATAAATGACAAGTGGTAACATGAAAATCTTGGCATGCATGTCATCTACAATGCCATTTGCATGCCACGCTCATGGTGCGCTTGCGTCCAGTTCGCTAGCTTGACATACACCAAAATTGGTATATCGCGACGTGACTGTATGACGAACACAAATGACAGGTCGTAGCATGTAAAACATGACATGCAAATTATGTAAAGCATGATTTGCTCCTTCCTGGCTGCTTCGCATTACATCGATTCCCACAGTGCGTGGGATCTGCCGGCTTTTTTCTACTAATTTATTTTTCTTTGTGCTTTTTTATTTACATAAATACATATACATATCCGGGACCTGACGGCGACGGCGAAAATCAGCAGATAGTGTCCATATAATTGCTATCGCAATAAAATGCTTCCGATAGTTCGTAAGTAGTCTGTCATTTCTTCTGCTTAGGATTTTGATTTGCTGAAGCTAGGGCTCAAAGTTTCTGCAAGTGCCGCAATGGGCGGGTAGGTTCTGGAACAACGCCGACTCATCTAACGATCGTCTATGTTCCTTGGCGCTGGTTGAAGCAGCGCTCAGAATGACCAAAGTAAACTTTGCCACATGATATGGGGATCTCGTAAGCTACACCCATGGCACACCGCACATACGGCTTCGCATGTTTATTTCCACAGCCGGGAGTCCCCTAGTCGCTACAGCAGACCTTGGGGCACATCTTGGCTCATTTGTGACGGGCCGAGAAGACGACTGGGACACCGTACTCATTGCCAATCCTACTTATATTGTGGGTGACCCTACGCATGTAGGGTACAAACACTGCTTTGGCGTCGCTTCTTTCCTATCTTCGAGGCGTCTTCGGTCTCCCCTTGGATTTTTGTAGGACCGACTCCGTCACAGAAACGGGGTCAGGGAACGACTCAGGGTCGGACAGTGTGTTCGAATAGAGAAGAGGTCAGCGGGGGGCTTCACCACTGGGTCAGCGGTTTGTCCTTTTCGCAACACCTGCTTTTCGCAGTCTGGCTACCTCACCCTTAAAGCTAGCTTGCATCATGTGAGGACAAGACTTGAGGAGTGCTGATTCAAGCGAGAGGTTCGCGATTGCACTCTTGACAGTTTTACTGCGAAAGCTGTTATGAGATGAGAACAGAAGCCATATTTTGGCGCTGTTGTTGTGCGCCGGAGCCGGTGTCCGTAACCGCTATCGCTAGAAATAAAAAAAAACGAAATACGAAAAAAAATATCCAGGATGGAACGGGGTTCGAACCTGGCCCCTTTCCCGTGGCAGCCCAGCATTCTACCACAGACCCATACAGACGCGGCATGTATCTGTGGTACAAAGACCATTCGCACAAAGGCCCTATACAGGTGTTATGTCGGGAAGGAACCACGTTAATATATGTAATATAGCGTGGTAGAAGAGTAAAATAACAACCAGGCGTCACACAATGCGAATTGCGTAACGAATGGGTCCTTGAATGCTTCCAACCCATTACAAATGGCTCCCCCATAATTCTTCATCGTCATCAGTCACCGCACCGAAATACAGCCAACTAATACATGTTACTTATGCGCGGATATAGCTAACTTGGAACACATGTTCTGGCGGTGCCCCGCGTTACGCTGTGGTTAAGTCATCACGCCGTCCAAATGGGAGGCTACTATTATGAGCTCCGGACTCGAACAACAGTTATGGGCAGTCCAACGGGCCCGCGATGCAGCAGAGAAACTTGGCCTTTCTGTTCCGACGTGGGAGCGGCCCTCAACGTGCTCAAGCACGTTCCGAATGACCCAATAGAGTTTATTCAACTATCCATCCATCAGCCACCGCACATAATGGCTTGAAAATGCGTTGCGGGTACCTCGCTTCTCCGCAGAATGACGAATAATGGTGAAGTGCGCATTTCCCAACCCGACAAAAATTATGATTTATGGCGTAGTGGGTAGCTTGCAAGCGTACTAGTATTAGTAGCCCCAAGAGAGTTTACAACGGGTTCTAGAAATGCCGCTGTTCCTGCTTTCGCTGTGACTGTGCTGCGCTTTGCGCTCAGGCCTGGTGTATTTTTTGACTGCGCGGAATCAAAAAGTAAATAATCTTTCTTATCTCTCGTGCGATAGCACCAGCAAACACATCGTTCCCCGAAATTGATGTAAAGGTAAAAAATCTGAAGGCTATTCTCTTTAGGAAGCTCATATGTGAATGTGAACCCTTTGCCATGTTGTCCAAACTTATCTAAGGAGTGGAACTCGCTGTTGGGCTAGTTGGTGCATATCTGGATTCAATAGTCAATTCCCCGGCCAAATTTACGACCACACAAGTATACTGCTTAGTCTTAACGACTGTGAAATTTCGGAACGTTAACTGCTAAGTTAATAACCATGCAATTCATACGGCAGTGCGGGGCGGTGCCTGAACGATCGAGCCAGGGAACACGAACAAAAGTTTAAAAAATGACAATTTGGCGCAGCTGTCTACGCACTGTAAATATTGCGCCTGTGAAGCACGGTTTCAGGGGATCAAGATTCTGGCCAGAAGCAAGGATCAAGCAGCTCGAGGGCTGTTGGAGGCCTATTAGAAAGATAAGTGGCGACTGTGTAAGCGACACACCTATTAGATTATTTCAATCCTAACTGTGTTTTTTATAAGTGCCCGCCCAGTTAGGCTGACGAGCAGATGTAACGGTTTCTGCGCATGTCCCAATTGCCTATATATTGCTACGTCGTTCCATGAATAAACAAGTTGAACGTTTACCGCCCGTGTCGTCCCTCCGTCGTCGTCTTTCTTCTGCGGTCAAGATGTCGAACAGTAAGCACCAATAGGCCAGTCTCAAGTTCTGCTGTGGCAGTAGAACAGACTGATTTCCGCCTTGTACGGGAGTTTGTTGAATCGTCATTTGTGAACTCCGCTGCTAACCCTTCCAGCTGAGCCGACCTACAGCCTTTATTATTATGGAAAAAATTGCGAGCAACCGATTTTTATAACGCGAATTTTTTTCCTATCAACTATAGAGGGCTTCTTGCCTACAACAAGCATTCTGGATTCGCTTTCGATTTTGGAGACCCGGCTGTCGCAGCTCACAAGAGCATCACTGTCGCCTCCGCGGCTGCTTAACATGACTCTCCGTTCGAGTCCTCCGATCCAACTGTTCCTGGGGCTAAAAAGAAAAGTTGCACAAAAACCATGCGGTGAATTCAATAAACTGCCGAATCGGTTGTTCGCTTCACGCCGTTGCGTTCACGATCGCGCGTTGTAGCACGCTTTTTTACTATGGCAGTTGGAAGGACAGAACCTGCTTTATCTGACATAGTAAAAGTGCAATAATAACGCGAACTAACAGAAAATAATGCCAAGCGAAGTATGGGGGGCCGTTATTAGCAGTAATTGTAATGTAAATGTGAAGAAAGAAAAGTTGACGAAAAGATAACTGGCCGCTGGCAGAGACCAAACCTGCGACCTTCGAATAACGCGTCCGATGCTCTACCAAGTGAGCTACAGCGGTGGTCATCCCCGCGTCCACTTTATGAGGTATATATGTGCATTTAAACCTAGGAGTGTTTCCAGGTTTATATGCACCCAGGTTGGAAGCATCGGTGCGTAGGACAAATTCTTTCTTCAAGTTGGGCGCTTGCAAAAGGGGGCTTCGCCGAACTTACTGTTCAAAATGTTGAAGGCTTGTTCCCGAGCCGGTCCCTATGCCACTTAGTTATTTTTTTTCTTTTCTTGGGTGATATCTGCTTGGTGATGTCGGCGTACTTGGGGATGAGCTCTCTATAGTACCCGGATAGACCTAAAAGTGACTGAAGCACCTTCTTCGTCTCTGGTGTCTTGGCTGCTAGTATTTTATCTAGAGTCCTGAGAAGAAGTTGAACTTTGCCGTCTCCGATTCGATGACCCAGAAAACAGATACTTCGTTCTCGTATTTCCCATTAGCTGGGCTTGATAATGCCGTGCTCGTTGAATTCTATCAAACACATGTCGTAGAGTTGTTAAATGTTCATTGCGCGTAGTTGTAGCGATGACAACGTCATCAAAATAGTGATCCACATTTTCAAGGTCAACTAAGACGACTCGCATGAGTCGTGCAAACACAGGTCCAGCTCTTTTCACCCCGAAGGGCATGCACAAAAAGTGATACAGCCCTGGTGTGCTCGAAAAGGCCGTCTTTTCTCGTCTGTCCACAGACACCGGTACTTGCCGATATCCTTTTCATATCACAAAGAGAAAGAAACAGATAGAAAGGGAAGAAACAGAAAATTAAGGCAGCTTCGCAATAGTGGTGCCAAGCCTGAAGGAAGTGCGAAGCTGGGCAGCCTTCTTTGTTTCTCTTGGGTTTTCTCTTTCTTTCTTCTTCCCTTTCTTTCTTTGACTCTTTTCCAGTTTTTTCTGTCTTTTTTTTCTGCCTTTTTCCTTCCTATGCTTTCCCTTTCTTTCGCTCTGTTTCTATTTCTCGCTCGCTTCCTCTTTCTTTTTAACGCGATAGCGTTAAAGAGCTGGTTTCGCAGAAATTCCGGCGTCGGCGTCGGTGTCGGCGGTGGCGTCGTTGGTTGGGAGCGAAGAATCATCATCTTGTCCGTGACCGAAAAATCGAGAAAGATGCAAATAAAATAAATAATAAAAATTTCCGGGTCCGAGTGAGGATCGAACCCAGGCCGTCTGCGTGGCAGGCAGGTGTTCTACCACACAGCCACACCTCTGCTTGGAATTAAATTGAAATAACTTCCTCTGCTTGGAAATGCAGTGAAAATAACTTTCATGCTTTACAAACACACGCGCCCTGTATACAGGCGTCACAATACAACGTAATATCGCAGTAATATTGCGTGGTAGAAGCGTACATTGCCATCGGGCGTCAGAACATGTGAATATTATAATGACATCATGGTTCAAAGCCGGCCACACATTACGAAAGGCACATACGTTACTGCGCGTATTCCCTCCAGGCCGCGTAGTGGGTGCATAGCAAGTCCGAAAACATTTCCCGCTCATAATTGCTCGTGGTTTAAAGCATGCTACCCATTACATAGTATACACTAAGTGATTGAAGTACGCACTAGGGACAGGATATTGCTATCGCGTTCAACTCTTAAAGGCGCAGCTTAAGGGTTTCCCAATTTTACATCTTCCAATCAAAAAGTGGCTATCTTGTCAACAAAATGAGCTCGTCGATGAGATAAATTCTGCGACCAAATTCATTATTGCATTTTTTATATTTTTATACGTGGTTTTGCTTGCGTTACGCCAAGCGGCGACAGCATACGACAGCCCGGGCCCCGAAAATGCTCCGCACTTAAAATGATAATTAAATCGAGAAAGATAAAAAAAATGAAATGGAAAGAAAAAGGCCACAAAGAACTAGATATAACAGAGATAAACAAAGAGAGGGAGAAATAAAAATAAAGCAGAAGGAAGGAAGGCCGCCCAGTTCCGCTGTTCCTTCACACTTGGCACCGCTTCAGTGTGAAGCTGTCTTCATTTTTCTGTTATTTTCATCCATAGCGATTTTTCACTCGCGGTGAACGCCGATATTTGGCTAACAGCCAACGAAGCCGACAGCGACACTGAAATTTAAATTCAAATTCAATTTTATTCAGCATTTTCTTTACAAAACTTGCGGGAAGAAAATGCAACGATAAGAGCAAAAAGCTGCTATGATAGCAGCTTGGCGAGGCCACCCTTTTGCTTGGCATCGGAAATTCCGCAGAGCACAGATATGAAAATATTCGGGCATTGATCTGCAAAACGTCAGGAAAAAAATCAGTTCATTACATCAGGGTTTCAGGTTTACATAAAAATGAATAAAGAACAAAAAAGGAAAAAGAACAAGTAATGCAAAAAGCAGCCTACAGTCAATCATCAAAAAGGCACACTTGCTAAACGGCTACCAAATACTGCAAAAATAATTATAAAAAGTATACAACGTTAAATCTGACAAACGTAAGCTTGGGAGTGGTATAGCAGAAACACTGACAGGTGTAAGGTTGCATGTATCACTTCTAAGTAAAAAAAAAAATGAAAAAAAAGCAACAACGTAGGATGACAACCAATACAAACGGGCACTATTATACGACATTTTTCTTTACTCATAGTACTCTAACCGGATAAGTAGAAGAACTAAAGTACACGCTACCACTCTGAATCAGACGCTTCTTAAGTTCTTCTTTAGACATACTAAAGATAGCAATGTTTTTATTTTCAAACATGTTAAAACAAGCGAGAATACAGTGTTCAAGTCTTTTTAAACCATAATTAGTTCGCGAATAAGGTACAAACAAGGATGGCCTTTGCCTAATTTTACAATGAGATTGTGTAGTTTTCCCAAGGTTACACAGTTTGAAAAAAGAAGCGTTGTTTGATAGCAAGCTTTGCCTGTATTTCATAATGAGATTAAAGCAGAGTATTTTATCGATAGGTAAAATGTTATATTCTCTGAATAAATCGCTTGTATGTGCATCGTGTCGTACGCTTGCAATATGACGAATGGCTTTTCTCTGTAACAAAAATATTGTTTCAATTTTTTTATATGTATCACCCCACACTAAAATGAAAATAATGCGTTATAGAGTAATTAAAAGTTTGATTTTCACTGGAAGAATTTGTCGAAGTTTACAGAGTATACGGCACGTCCTTGCTATATTTCTAGTTGCTTTATTAACATGTTGGTCCCAGTTAGGATTTTTCATTAAAAATTATTCCTAAAGACTAAACTTCTGTGACAACTTCAATTTTTTCGGGCCCTAGGTGTATATCCAGAACAGACAGTTTAATTTGTAGGTCATCCTGTATTTTGTAAGCTTCTGGACCGGTGCGAACAACACAGCTTTAGATTTCGTTGTGTTCATCATTAAAGAATTTACGGTACTCCATATGGAAATGACCTTAAGAATGTTATTGGCTATATCTACAAGCTTACCCAAATCATTACCATGAAAAAGTATGCCAGTGTCATCTGCATAAATTACAAAATCTACAGAGTTGATGATCCATGCTATGTCGTTGACATAAATATTAAGCAGTAGAGGCCCTAATATGCTGCCCTGAGGCACACCTGGCGTAATGGTCAGTAATGAGGATTGGCTATCATTTATAACTACAGATTGCTTTCTTTGTGATAAGTATACTTCCATAAAGTCGAGGGGCGTTCCGCGAGAACCGTAATGACGTAATTTTGAATACAGTATTTCTTGGTTAATTCTATTGAATGCCTTAAAATAGTCAATAATAACACCCAAAGTTAACAGTTTGTTTTTCGAATGAATTAAGTATGAGTTCTTTTTGTGTGAGCAGAGCTTGTTCTGAAGCCGAATTGATGTGGAGATGATATCGAAAACTTCTCACAAAAAGACATAACACGTTGATATATAATTTTTTCTAACCCTTTGGATATAACAGGAAGTATAGAGATCGGACGATAGTTAGAAAAAAACAGTTCTGTCACCGGATTTGTACAAGACACTAACTCTCACATGCGTCATTTTTTCAGGAAAGACTCCCGTAGATAAGCAGGCATTAAATAGATGGCTAAGAACGGGTAAGAAAAGATCAAGTGCTGCCTTAATACGTTTAATTTGTAGGTCATCTATATCCCGGGCAGTAGTGTTCTTTAGTGACATAAAAACCGAGAATGCTTCTTCAGGAGTTGTTAGTCAAAATATGCAGTGCGCATGTTTGGGATACCTTAGAAGTCCTTGTATTCACTATTATGAATACGAGCAGCGTTAGGTGGATCGGATGGCACAAGCGATGCAAAGTACAGGTTTATTTATTAGCCAGCTCTTCACCTTTTACCGTCTTGTCATTTATGTTTAACTCAAGTACGTGATTTCGAGAGGAACCACTATTTAAAAGATTCTTTATTTCTCGCCAAAGCGTGTCACCACGAGTGCCAACCCTCTTGAAGAGAGCTTCATAGTACGCATCTTGAGTTTTTCGCAGGTGCTTGGTTACAAAATTTCTGTAGCGCTTCGATTCCGAAAGATCGACAGGGTCTCTTGTTTTCACGAATTTCGCATACAATACATTTTTCTTCTCAATCATTTCCAGACATTCTCGCGTCATCCATTGCTTTCGACCTTTCTCGAGGACCTTGATTGTTTTATATTTAAAGCACTTATTTTAAGTCTTTGTTAACAGGCACATAAATCTTTCATACGCCTCATTAGCGTTAACTGATTAATAGACACAATCCCAACTAATCTGAGCAATTTCACGCCTGAAATGGTCTAATGTTTTGTTATTAATTTCCTGTATTTTGTAAGCTTCTGGTGCTGATACCTTTGTAGGATCAATATATTCGCTACGCTTCTGAAACATGTATATAGGGTAATGATCGCTAATAGTGGTAATAACAGAACCAGATACTGCTGAATCACCTACGTCATTTGTAATAAATAAGGCGATAAGGCTTTCAGTATCTGAAGTGACACGAGTAGGCTCAGCGATGATATTTAGTACATGCAAAAGAACCAAGAAGTAGTTTGAAATTACGAGGTGTTTAAGTTTGCTGTAGAATTCCTGCGACACTGGCGTTTTAACGCTGTCGTGTTAATATTGGAGATCCATCGTTTGGTAGCGCACAAATTGACAAAACACAAAAGAAGAGGACAGGACAAGCGCTGGCCTGTCCTCTTCTTTTGTCAATTTGTGCGCTACCAAACGATGGATAAGTTCCAACTCGCCCGCCTTTCAGTCCCACTACAATATTGGAGACATCGTATGTCCTTGTGAGACCTCTTTCTCGATCGGGACTTTCCCTGCTTTTCTTGGGGTGCAGTAGAGGTGCCGTCGAATCTATGTGTGTATCTGCTATGGTATTAAGTACGTTCACACTATACTTCTTGCCGGTATTAACACCTTACTGAATCGGTGCCTGAACAGCCGCTGCGACCTCTACCGAGTTATCAGAGGTTCCGTTTCGTACGTATGCAGATGCACGCACAAGCAAACACGCGCACGAACATCTCTGCGCTCAATGGTGCTGGCTCGTGTGTATCCGTCTTTTGAGTTGAAAATTCTGTCTTGTAAAGTTGTTGCCATTTCTGTCTGGCCTTAGAATAATCCGAAACCATCATCGACTACCATGGCCGCTCACTACGCCACCTGTAACGAGGTGTATAACATTGTGTTTCTTACAATATTTACTCGAGGGAACTCTGGCGCTGCGATCGTTCAGCCACCATGGGAATCATGGGTAGTACATGGATATTGCCTAACCTTCGTGCTTGCGGCTTCCAACGCACTTGTGGCTTTGTTTATTGTGTCTTGGCGTTTGTTTCGGATAAAAGAATGGGCCGTTGTGAACTTCGTGAGCTAAATTGAATTGGTGAGCCTAAAAAGGTAACGGTGGCGAAGTGGAACTGCTGAACATTTGCTGAAATTCGTCTTGCGACAAAGCGGCTCCACGCATCACGGAGACAAACGGAGCCGACAGAATGAAGATTAGACAAATCCGTCTACTACCCATCATTCCCATGCTGGCTGACGCGCCACGCGTTGTAGCTCCCATAGAAACTAGCGCCAGAGTTCCCGCTAGTGAATGTATAGAAAACTCTATGGCATATAAGAAACTACAAGATCACGCCCAAGGGCCACTTAGCCGGAAGCATCCTCAGCATCTAGTCCTACTGTCAGTATTAAGCCCTTAAGTTCTTTGTTCGCCACCTCAAGTGCTAGGCTGCCCTCTTTCCCCGACTTGAACTGTTAAGTACACAGCACTTGTGACCTCTTGTCACGCAGGCACGGGCATTCCTGAGAGCGCCATCTGGGAGAGACTCCTCGCGGCGGGAACTGACGAACGCGCCTCCGCCAACGCGCAAGCCTCGTCGGCCGCCACGCCACCCCCGCCGGACCTCGTGGTGACGCCGACGGTGTTCGGCGAACGCCACACGCCGGGTGCCCGCGCATCAGTGTCCGGAATCGGGCCGCAGTCGGCGCTCAGCCTGGGTCCCGTTCTCCGAGCCCTGTGCCAAGGTTTGGCGCGCAACCTGCACACCATGATGCCCCGCGAGATGCTGGAGCGCGCCGGCGTGCGCCGAATCGTTGGCACCGGCAAGGCTTTGACACGCAACGTGTGCCTGCAGCAGGCCGTCCACGACGTCTACGGCATTCCCCTCGAACTGGGTGGCAAGGGAGACGCAGCGCTGGGCGCTGCACTCGCCGTGCTGTCCCACTCATCCAGCGCGAAAGCTTAATTGGGGTCGCATGAACCAACGAATGATGATGTAGATATAGCTTTTTTTTCTCGTACGTTTAGGTACGAAATGCGAGATCAAAGCACAGGGAAGGAGGCCAGGATCTGTCACCGCTGTGTCGCGTTTGTTTTTTGGCATTTCGTATTCGTCATTCCGGCACCTGTACCCTCGAAATTAGCGGCTGTGTTCTGCTGCGCAGAACTAGACGATGCGGCTGACCTCACTGCAGTGCTCGGAATCCCGCTGTAGGCTTGTCTGAGCTTTTGCAACATCTGTAGCGCTTACCGAAAAGTCCGCCGGGCAATCGTCTTGCCACTAAGAATATAGCAACTCAAATGCGTGTAGCACCAGGTCTGCGTCATAGTTCTGTGCACTGCTGAAATACATTATCCCTTCGGCGACGTATTGTTGTCCAAAGAGAATTAGGGTAGTGTGCGTTCGTGCCATTGCCAAAGTTTGGTTTCTGGCGTCCTTTGCGGCTGCAATGAAAGCTTAGGTACCGCTATGTACACGCGGAAAAATTGCACTGCAGGATACCCTGAGCTGCTCTGGGGCATAGCTTGGTACTCATGAAATTCACATATTCTGTTAGCCGCTGGGCAGTGCTTCCAGCATAGCTGATGACTTGCCTTAACCTGTTCACTAGGATATTCGGTGGGTCAATTTGCAGTATGCAATATGATGCAGCTGTGCCATATCATCAATTTTGTGATTGTACAGTTTGCGAATCCTGTTCTCTAGGGCGGTGGCGGAACACAGAGGAATGATTGCATCGCCGATAGGGTGACCAGGTTGCGGGAAATTGCAGCAACTGCTGGCAGACAAAGAAGCCCTTTATATGAACATGCGTACGGGCATTCTGATGTTTGTCACTCGTTTTGACGCTTTGACCAGACTGTTTGTGGAAATGTAGCCGCATCTTGCTCCTGGCATAAATGGGTCACGGGAACAAATAATTTAAGATGGCGTGTTACCTCTGTAATATAACGCTGTATCAACGAATGCTGTGCGAAAGGATGTTCTTTGCAGGACTACTGTGTGTGAAGATGACGAGTGATGTATATATACTTATTGCAATGCAGTACCGAAACGTGCAGGAATGAATAAGCTATGTAAACTTATTTCTGGCAGTCAGTCGCAACACCCACAATTACCCTGCAATACATTCTCAGACATTGTGTAAAGTACTTCGCACCATTTATCTGCTTTACTTTAGGAGTTGGAGCAAGTGTTGATGCTTGATTTACTATCCGACTAGAAAGGACAAATATCGACAACCGGCATTTACAATTATTCAACTACATTGCCCTTCTTGCCTTGCAAGTTTTACAGTGCGCTTGAGTTGATGAAGCCAACCATATAGCTTTTGTGATACGGTGCCAGAAACGAGTTACACGCTTCAATTCATCTTGGTGCTGTGAGAATAAAAACATCGCAAAGCCTAAAACATGGTGCACTTAAGGATATTCACTGATTGGAGCTCTTTTCTTTTCTGAAGAAATATGTAGACGGGCACAAATATTAATTTGCTCAATGCCCTCCTGCTTCTTTCGAGGTACTGTGTTGCGAAGGAAAAAAAATTAATGTGATTCACTCTTGAATGATGCTTCCGTTGAAATAGGCCTATTAGAACGCTCGACGTTGGACAATGGGTCTGTGTGGGTAAGTGCTACATAAGCAGCATAGATGTTTTCTAGATGCCCACCACTCTGCTCGACTGCTGCGAAATATATGGCTGCACATCACTTTGGTGGATAGTCCATCTACAGCCTGCAGAAATACGTACAAGATAGTGTAGTGAAACAATCTCAAAGGAGTGGAAGTGGTATGTGTTATCACTTTACGGGACTCCATGGCATCAAAAACGGCTTCATGGAAGTGGGCTAAGAAACAGCTTGATAGAAGGGAAATGACTACAGTTGATAAGACTTTTCATTTCAGCGACTACAGGATGGAACTGGCAACGTGTGTCGTCGTTTGCGTTTTCCTGCTGCCACCCTGTCTTCTGGGCTCAAATGCATAAAGTTGCACGAATGAATGCAAGTCAAGTTGCACCGCAGTCGCTCGTAAAGTTCTTACACTGACACGACGTACATTGACAACCTCTTGATCAATGTTCAGTTTGTGCGCTCGGTCAGTCCGTTAGTTTGGGGGGTGATAAGCTGTTGAGTGTCGGAACTTTGAGGCACACTAGCGAAATAATTGTTCGACAACATCGGCAGTAAATTGACGACCACGGTCACTCATTATCACGCGAGGAGGCCCGCGCCAGAGAATGACGGAGTGGAGTATAAACTCGGAAACCTGGGCTGCCGTGGCGGTGGATAAGGCCGCCGTATACCGTGTCATGTAGTCAGCACATACTACTATCCATCTGTTGCCTCTCAAAGAACGCGGAAACGGGCCAATCAAGTCTATGCCGACCTTTTCAAAAGGAGTGCTGGGTCGTGTTACTGGCTGTAGGTAACCGAATGGAGCGGAGGTAGGTCGCTTGTGGCTCTGACATTTCGTACAACTAGTCACTTAGGTGTCAACTGTTTTGCGCATTTCATTTATTTATTTTATTTGTGAACCACCCTCAGGGTTCATTTGTACATTGTAGAGGGGAGGGGCGGAAATACAGTTGAACGGTAAAAATAAATACAGGATGATTTAAACACATTACAGTGAAGATAACAATGCTACATAATAGTAAATGTTACACACGGAGAGTACACTTTTATTAACAGACAATAGAAACCAAAACGCAATGAATAGACTAAACAGCCAATCTACACCAATAATAGTTATACCCGTTGTTACAATTCATGATTTAAAGTTTATTAGTGCATTCTTAAAACGAATGGGGTCAGTGATGGTTACTAATGATGCAGGTATATTATTCCAATCGATTGAGGTCTTAGGAAGGAATGATTGCGAACATGCTATGGTGTTGTGACGAGGTACGCTGACTTTATGCACGTGATCACGGCGAGCAGAATGGGATGGTGCCGGGTGGATTCAAAGTGAGCGAAGGAATGCGTTGGGGCCACTACAATCGGTCTTTCGTGCGAATTAGTGTTCGCGCGGTCCCTAAGTGACCAGACGTGGGGTCATCGTGCGTAATAAGCCGAACAGATGCGTGAAGAGAATCGGGAACCACCAATAAAAAGCGAGCGCCCGTCGCTGATAAGTTCCTCTTGTAAAGATCATCTCTGATGCAAGATGGGCCTTCGGTTACCGCTCCTTGCTTTGGAGGGAAAAGGCCTTTGGGTCTTTGCGCTGATCAGCGTCGGGAAAGTCACCTGACAGGGAAGCGATAAGATGGTCAGCTTCGAAATTCTGTCGTCCTAGAAAGGCAATCCGCATCAGCGTGTCGGCGCGCGGCCACTTTTGTACGAAGCAGTGAACACATATTCTTCTAGACGAAGGGCCCAGCGAGCGAGACGTCCGGATGGGTCACGGAGGTTGACCAGCCAGCACAGGGAACGATAATCGGTGGCGATGGCGACCGCAAACGTAGGAGCGAAACCGCCGCGCGTCAAATACGAGGCATTCCTGCTCGGCTACAATGTACTTGCGTTCAGGCTTGCTTAACGAATGGCTTGCGTACGCTACGACACGTTCTTTGTTGCCGGAGGGCTGAACGAGGACGGCACCGATGCCGACGCCACTTGCGTCTGTGTGATGAATCTCTGTGGGAGACGAAGGGTCCAAGTGCCGAAGTATTGGCTCTGAGCAAGATGGCAAGTTGGGCTAGCTGGTTGACCTTCATGTTTGAAAATTTGGTTGAAGCGCACCGAAAAAACACACGCAAGAAGAAGCAGAGTAAGCGCTGTCCTGTCTGCTTCTTCTTGTGTGTGCTTTTTCGGTGCGCCTGAACCAAATTCCCAAATATTGGCTCTGAACTTAAGAGAAACTTCAGCTGGCGAAAATCACACTAGGGGGGGTCCACTGAAAAGGAGGGCTCTTGCGTAGAAGATTCGTCAGGGGGGTGACAGATATCTGCGAACTCGGGTATGAACCGCCGAAAATATGAGCAGAGCCCTACGAAGCTACGAAACTGTGTCAAGGATTAAGGTGGTTCAAATGATACAACGGCTGATGTCTTCTGTGGGTCTGGTCTTATGTCATCTTTATCCACGAGATGTCCTAACACTAAACTTTGGCGCTCAGCAAAATGGCACCTAATTTAACACAAGCCCAGCCTCTTCGACGCACTCGAGCACAATATCCAGACGAGTGTCGTGCTTCCTGAAATGTGCGTCCAAAAATCACATCATCATGGTAGCAGATACAAATATGTCATTTCAAAGCCCGCAAGATAGTGTCCATGAATTTTTCAAATGCCACAGGTGCATTACACAATCCGAATGGCATCACGTTGAATTCGTACAGCCCGTTTGGGGTAACGAATGCAGTTTTTTTCCTTGTCAGCTGCGTGCATCAGATTTTCCCAATGGCGGAAGAAAACGGAAGAAAAAATCGCCAGGCCTGCGCGGAACGCGCAGCACAGTCACAGCGAAAGCTAGAAGAGCGAAAGCTAGAAACACTCTTGCAAGACGGTGCAAGAGTATCATGCAAGCACACTTGCATGGCACCCACTACGCCATAAGTCATAATTTTTGTGTAGTGGGGAAGCGTTCGCTATGCCATTATTCGTATTTCTTCGGCAAAGCGTGGTACCCGCTACACACTTCTAAGGCATTATGTGCACTTTGTTGGTGCTGTGGCTAACGACGATGAGGAATTATGCCTGAGGCTTTTGTAATGGGTTGGAGCATTCAGCGACCTACTCGTTACGCAATTTGCATTGTGTGACGCCTCTTTGTTACGTTACTGTTCTAACACGCTCTATTACATATGTTAACGCTATTCCTTACGCGACATAAAGCCTGCACAGGGTCAGTTTGCAACGGAGTTTCAAGCACCGGCGTAGCTCAGTGGTAGAGTACTGTGCTGCCACGCAGATGGCCTGGGTTTGATTCCCATTCTGTCCTCTATATTTTTTACAGCGAAAGCTGTTATGAGATCACTGCAAGGGCCGTTTTCGCGCCGTAGTTCTCCGCCGCCGGTGTCCGTAACCAGTATCGTGCGAAATAAGAACATAACTAAATAAATAAAAAATGTCTAGGACGTAATGGGATTCGAACCCGGGCACTCTACCACAGAGCTACGCCGGTGCTCGGAGCTGCGTTGCAAACTGACCCTACGCAGGCTTCATGTCGGGTAAGGAATCGCGTTAATGGAGTGCTGACACAAAATTTCGCGGCCGAGACAGCCTGCGGGTTCGATTCCTGTGAACATGTGTATATCATCTGCAAAATATCAACAGCGAATATAGCTTGGAAGGTATTTTAAATTAATTTTGAAGTTTGCTTGAGCGATCGACTCCCTCGCGCTGCTGACACCATCAGAGGTGACCCCCCCCCGCTTCCCTCACGTGACCACGCTGCAACAAGTTATGATGACGTCATAGCCGCCATTTTTCTTTTGCCGCGTTTGTTCCAACAGTCTATACTTCTCGGCGGCTGGTCGCGAGTCCGTGGCCGCGGCGCACGCGTTGAAAGTTCTGTGTTTGGCGACACTGCTGTCCCGTTTCCTATTCGAAAGGACTTCTTGATGCGGACCATACGGAAGTGCGTCACAGTTCTGTGTGCTGACGTGATCGAGAGCTGCGCATGCTAGGTGGTGATAGTTGCACCCAGCGGCATGTCGTTTTTTGAGCTCTCTCAGACCGAAACTGAAACTGGTTGGTAATGAGAAGCTTGTAATTAAATATCTGTCGCGCGCTGCAGCAAACGATGTGCCGTGTTATGACTAACAGGCCCCCCAGCAACACATTGCAGTAAAAAAAAACGCGAGGCCAAAGTTTTTGTGTCAGTATTCCTTTAACATGTGTAATAACGCGTTTTAGAACATTTTTTATTTATTTATTTATTTATAGATACTGCGATCTTACACAAGATCTTGGCAGAGTGGTACATAATAGGGGCACACAACAGAAAAATAACAGTGGGAAACGATCAATGAGTTTCTTCACACATGCGCTTTGAAGAACATATAAAAGGCAAGTAACATTATTCTAACAATTTTCAAATCCAACAGACAATCCCTTAGCACAAATAAAAAAAGAAAAAAAAGCACATGAAACATCTCAGCCAGACAAGAAAATGCTTGCTCCTGAAGGTGCGCTTCAAATTGCGATAGTGAATCCTGGGTAACAGTTTTATCGGGCAGTTTGTTCCAGTCGACTATCGTTCGAGGAAAGAAAGAATACTTGAAACAGTTGACACGTGTAGTGAATGGAGTAACAGCTAATGAGTGTGTGTGCCTGGTAGCGTAACCTGTCGTATATGTAAGATGTGACGTGTCGATTTTGTACTGACCTTTAAATAACTGAAAAAAGAATTTTAGACGACATACACGATTTCGATGACTTATAGCAGGTAGGCCACTTTGCGATACGAGATTAGTGACTGAAGTGCGGCCATACGTATTGTAGATGAATCTAAGAGCCTTTTTTTTGTAAGCTTTCTAGTTTCGCTATGTCGGTTTTTGTGAACGGGTCCCATATAATTACGGCATATTCTAAAATGGGGCGGACGAGTGTTTTATATGCCAACAAACGTACTGTTGGTGTGGACGATTTTAATACACGCCTTAAAAGAATAACTTACGCCGGCAGTTTGCTAGCACTTTGTCAAGGTGTTTTGACCACGAGAGATCACTTGTTATGTGGAGGCCTAAGTATTTATATTGCGTAACTTCCGACAAGAGAAGGTCTTCCGTGCCATAGCAATATATTAGTGGCTTCTTTTTTAATGTTACCCGCATATACACTGTCTTTTCAAAATTAATGCACATTCGCCATTGCTTACACCAATGAACTACCTTATTAAAATCCCCGTTTAAGCTAAGCTGGTCTTCCTCCGTTGTTATTTTTTTATACAGCACGCAGTCGTCAGCGTAAAGCCTGACTTTAACGGATAAGTTAGCGACGATATCATTGATATATAACAAAAAGAAAAGGGGTCCAAGAACGGATCCCTGTGGGACTCCAGACTTGACATGATCTATATCTGACATTTTTTCATCCACATCAACAAACTGACGGCGGCCGGTAAGGTAGGCTTTAATCCATCCTATAATTTTGTCATTTTTTAACACAGCGCGTAGCTTATGAAAAAGTTTAACATGAGAGACCTTATCGAAATGCTTTGCTAAAATCCATAAATATGGCATCTGTTTGTTTTCCTTTGTTTATAGTGCCAGCGAAGTCATGTATGATCTCAACGAGCTGTGTGATTGTCGAGCGGCCATTTCTAAAACCATGCTGCATATCTGTTAATACTTTATGTTCGTCGAGAAAACTAATTATATGTTTGTGAATTATATGTTCTAAGAGCTTACAGGATGTTGAAGTTAATGAAATTGGTCTGTAATTTTTTATGCAAGCTTTGTCCCCGGATTTATGCAAAGGCTTCACCCTAGCGACTTTCCAGTCTTCCGGTAATGTTCCTTCGTTAATAGACCTCGTAAATAGAACATGTAAGTATTTCGCACACCATTCTGCGTAACGCTTTAAAAACAGTTTGGGAGATTTCTTTATATCAAGTTTTAACAGTAAATTTAGAATTCCATGTTCCGAAATAACGAGGTGAGGAAGGGTAGGCAGTTTTGTAGAGAAGCATGGTAGACAACCGTCATCACTTGTAATTGCACTCTTGAAATGGTCATTAAAAGCAGTACACACAATTTTCTTATCCCGCACACTTTTACCATTCACAAAAAAGGAAGTCAGAAGATGAAGAAGCCGGCGTCACAACCCTCCAGAACCTCTCCGGGAGATGATTTGATAAAGTCTGGCAATAATGTGTTGTGATAGTGGTGCTTGTCTTTGATAATTTTTTCTTTAACTGTTGCAGACAGCTTATCAATTGCTTCTTGCAACTGCTCATCATTATGCGTTTTCACTCGTTTCTTTTTTAACCGCTGAAACTTCCGTCTCATTTGTAATGTCTCCCGCGTAATCCATGGATTGCGGCGCTCAGACTTCTTCACTATTTTAGGAACGAAACGCTCTACACAATCAAAAACTAAACTTCTGAAAAAATACCAGAGGTCATCCACACAGGTGAGGCTCGCAAAGTTATCGTAACTGAAAGCCAGCATATGTATTATGCACTCAGCCTGTGCTCGTGAAAAGTGTGGAAACGATTGAGCCCTATTACCTTGTTTGGTTAAGACACTGTTAAGTGATAGAACAACCGCTTTATGGTCTGAAATACCTGCTGTTACTGAACATGAAATGTTTTCTTTTATACTACCACTAACAAGAAACAGATCAAGAATGGATCTTGAATGATTTTGAATTCTTGTGAATTCCTTAACAACTTGTAGCAGATCAAAATTAAAAGCTAGATCAGCCATGACGTTTTCAGCACTTTGAGCTGAATACGAGGAAAACGTGCCCCAGTTCATATTTGGCAGGTTGAAATCTCCAGTTAAAATCAACTTGTCATCTTGTTTTATGTATGAATTCATATATGTTGACAAGCGCTCCAAGTAATCAACAGTAGAGTTCGGAGGCCTGTAGACGGTTCCAAGGACATATTTGAGGTTATTCACGTATAGTTTACAAAAAATGCTGTCTACATCTGGAACATCAGGCATTCTCTGTAGTATTATTGACGGCTTATACAGTACAGCAATGCCCCCCGCCTCTTCTGTCGCGATCCCTACGCAACACGTTATAATTATTCGGTACAAATTCACTGTCAAATATATCATCGCTTAACCAAGTTTCGGTTAGTACCGCTATGTCGGGGTCTAGTAAAAAAGTGTAAGTAACAACCAGGCGTCACATGTAAAGTAACAGCCAGGCGTCACACAATGCGAATTGCGTAACGAGTGGGTCGTTCCATGCTCCAAACCATTACAAAAGTCTCAGGCATAATTCTTCATCGTCGTCAGCCACGGCATCAACGAAGTGCACATAATGGGTTACAAGTATATAGTGGGTACCGCGCTTTTCCGAAGAATGACGAATAATGGCACAGTGGACGCTTCCCCACTACGCAAAAATTATGATGATTTATGGCGCAGTGGCTACTATGCAAGTGTGCTTGTAGTAGTAGTCCCAAGAGTGTTTAAAAAAGGCTCTACAGAGGCCGCTCGTCCAGCATTCGCTGTGACTGTGCTGCCCGTTCCGCGCAGGCCTGGCGGTTTTTATTTATTTAGCTTTTTCTTATTTCGTGCGATAGTGGTTACGGACACCGGCGGCGGCGGCGGACAACTACGGCGCCAGAATCAGCCCTTGTGATCTCGTAACAGCTTTCGCTGTAAAATAGGAAGCCGAATGTAAACAGTCTATGGCGTCATCAATACGCGGCAGGGAATACATCTTTCTTGGTAAGGGAATTCAGTCGGCGATAGTCTATACAGAATCTCCACGTGCCATCTTCTTCACAAGAATGACTAGTGCGGTCCAGGGACTCGCCAATTTTATTGCGATAGCAATTTTATGGACACCCTCGGCTGATTTTTGCCGTCATGTCCCGTATATGTATATGTATATATATTGTCGCAAGACTTCAGCTGTGCTGGGGTCTTTTAATGAACCACCGGGTAGCCGGCTCTTCAAAAACGCGTCCGTCGCGGCTGGCTCTCGAGCGGAGAAGAAGAACGCACGCGATCTTCTTTTCTTTCCTAGGGTGTGAGCCGCTCTTGCCCTCAACCCATTACAGGCAGGTGGCATTATCCCCCCTTCCGAAAAAAAAAGAAGAAACAAGAGAGAAACAAGAAGAAATAGCACCGCGTCGATGCTGCAACACAGGCGCGTGGAAAGAAAAGGAAATACAAAACCCAGATAAAGGGAAAGTAGAAAATAACAAAGCGTAACAATAAACAAAGTTAATGAACGAACAAACAAGTTTAGAAAAATAAATAAAAAGCATAAACATAGACCGGTGAACGACAAAAAAAAAAAGAACAGTTACGAACGCGCAATGTACGGTTTCATGCGCACAACATGAACTACATCAGGGCTCGGTTGTACCCTGGTCCGTGCCTGCGAAGTTGAGTTCGGGATCACTTCGTAGTTCACGTCACTGACGCGGCGTAGAACTTTATACGGGCCAAAATACCGGCTCAGTAGTATTTGACTGAGGCCACGGCGGCGAATGGGCGTCCACACCCAAACTTGGTCTCCTGGATTGTAGCACACTTCCCTGTGGCGAATGTTATAGCGTCGTGCGTCTACCTGCTGCTGCTGGCCGATGTGCAGTCGCGCGAGCTGTCGAGCTTCCTCGGCACGCTCTGCGAATTCCTCGGCGTCGGTTGTCAACTCGTCGGCGTCTTGACACGGTAGCATTGAGTCCAGCATGGTCTGCACTTCGCGGCCGTAGAGAAGCCGAAATGGCGTAAATCGCGTGGTCTCTTGCACGGCGGTGTTATACGCAAAGGTCACGTAAGGCAAGATCCGGTCCCATGTTTTGTGCTCTACGTCGATGTACATTGCGATCATGTCTGCGAGCGTCTTGTTCAGTCGTTCGGTAAGTCCGTTGGTCTGCAGATGGTACGCGGTCGTCTTTCGGTGTCTGGTGTTGCTTAGTTCAAAAACTTCGTCCATAAGCTGCGCCGCGAATGCTGTCCCTCTGTCCGTTATTACATTGGAAGGAGCACCGTGACGTGACACGATGTGGCGCATGAAGAATTGCGCGACCTCGGAAGCCGTGGCTCGTGGTATCGCCTGCGTCTCAGCGTAGCGTGTTAAGTAGTCGGTCGCGACGATCACCCATTTGTTGCCATCAGTAGAGAGGGGAAATGGCCCGAGAATGTGCCATGCCGACTTGGTCGAACGGCGTGCAAGGTGCTTCAATGGGCTGAACTAAGCCAGCCGGCTTAACAGATGGTTGCTTTCGGCGCTGGCATTCACGACAGCCTTTAACGTATTGTTTGACGCTTGCCGAAAGTCCGGGCCAATAGTACATCTCGCTCACTCTGGCAAGTGTTCGTGAGTAGCCTAGGTGGCCAGACGTGGGTTCGTCATGGCAAGCGAAGAGGACGTCGTCTCGCATGTCTCGAGGAACCACCAGGAGGTAAGCACGGTCGTTCGAACGAGCGTTCTTCTTGTACAGCACGCTGTCTCGCAGGCAGAACGACGCCAACGAGCGGGAAAGATGGCGTGGGATGGCTGTGTCGCGGCCCTCTAGATGGTCGATGATTGGTCGGATCTCTACGTCATCTCGCTGCCGTGTGCTCAAGTCCGATGAGCTAATGGCACCCAGGAAACCGTCGTCATCCTCTGCTCCCTGACTGACGAGATGAAGTGGTGGGCGCGACAGTGTGTCAGCGTTTTCATGCTTACGGCCAGACTTATAAACGATGGTGACGTCAACTTCCTGCAGCCGCAAGCTCCACCGTGCTAGTCGTCCTGAAGGGTCGCGCATGCTTGCCAGCCAACAGAGGGCATGGTGGTCCGTCACTACTTTGAAGGGGCGACCATAAAGGTAGGGGTGAAACTTGGTGATGGGCCCATACGACTGCGAGGCACTCTTTCTCCGTAGTTGAATAGTTCGCCTCAGCACGAGATAGTGAGCGGCTGGCGTAGGCAATGACTCTTTCCATTCCATCTGGATGCTGAACGAGCACTGCGCCGAGACCAATGTTGCTGGCGTCAGTATGCACCTCTGTATCAGCATCATCGTCGAAATGAGCGAGAACGGGTGCTGATTGCATGCGCTGTCGCAGTTCAGCAAAAGCCGCCTGTTGCTCATTATTCCAGACAAATGGCGTGTCGTCCCTTGTAAGCCGAGTCAGGGGTTCCGCTATCTGCGAAAAGCCGTGAAGAAATCTACGATAGTAGGCGCACAAGCCAAGGAAGCGCCGGACGGCTTTCTTATCGACAGGAGCTGGTAATGCGGCAACTGCGGCAAGCTTGTCTGGATCGGGCCGGACACCACTGGCGCTTACTACATGCCCAAGAAACCTAAGCTCCTCATAACCGAAGTGGCACTTCTCCGGCTTGAGTGTGAGGTCTGCCGATCGGATTGCTTCTAGCACACTCCGCAGGCGGTGAAGGTGTTGCTCGAATGTTGCAGAAAAGACCACCACATCGTTAAGGTACACAAGACAAGTCTGCCACTTCAGCCCTGTGAGGACAGTGTCCATCATTCGCTGGAATGTTGCCGGCGCCGAACACAAGCCAAAAGGGAGCACTCTAAATTGGTAGAGGCCGTCTGGAGTCACGAAGGCTGTTTTCTCGCGGTCTCGCTCATCTACCTCAATTTGCCAGTACCCGCTTTTCAGATCAAGCGAAGAGAAATAGTGGGCATGGCGAAGTCTGTCCAAAGAGTCGTCGATACGCGGCAACGGGTACACGTCCTTTTTAGTCACGTTGTTAAGCTTCCGGTAGTCGATGAAGAAGCGTAGTGTCCCGTCTTTCTTTTTGACAAGGACTACCGGAGACGACCACGGGCTGTTGGATGGTTCGATGACACCATCGTCAAGCATCTCTCGGACTTGCGTACGTATTGCTTCGCGTTCTTTTGTCGACACGCGATAAGGATGCTAGTTGATCGGACGTGCGTCCTCGTACGTGATAATCCTGTGCTGAGTGATGGATGTCTGACGCACCTTTGAGGAGCTTGCGAAGCAGGACTTGAATTCGAACAAGAGCGTGCGCAGCGCAGTCTGGTTATCGGTCGACAGCGCAGGATTGATGTCGATATGACCCAGTGCTGTGACTGCGGTTTCCGTTGCTTCCGAGGGGAAACAGTTGCTAACTTTTGCTACTTCGTTGGCAAAGGCGATCGAAGTGCCGCGGAAGAGGTGTCGATGCTGGTTGCTAAAGTTGGTAACAAGCAATTGCGATCGGCCACCACGAAGCTGTACGACACTTCTGGCTACACAAATGCCTTGTTTCATCAGGTGCTCCAAGTTCGTTTCGGCCGCCGCTTCACCATCACCCAAACCACTACATGTGACGTCGACTAGGACACTTGCTCGTGGAGGAAGCGTTATGCTATCTGCAGAAACACGAAGTACGTCGACACGCCATTCGTCGTCCTGTACATCGATTGCTCGCTCGGCTGAAAACGTGACACGACGCTCTTGCAGATCAATAATAGCGCCATACTCCTGCAGGAAGTCAACTCCAAGAATAACGTCGCGGGAGCACTCGCGTAGGACAAGGCAGCTTACGACGAATGTATACCCTTCAATCTGAACTCTAGTAGCGCAGGCGCCCGACATGGCCACCAGCCGTCCGGATCTGCGAGTTGTGCCACGGCGGGACTACTTTCTTCAGCTGCGTTGCGAGTTTTCCGCTCAATATAGAGTAGTCTGCGCCGGTGTCCACTAATGCATCAACCGCGTAACCATCAATTGTCACTGATATGTCGAGCGAAAGCCGGTCGTACCGTGTAGCAACAGGTGATGTCGGATCAGTATCCCTGCGTCTCTGCGTCGATCGGAGGTCTTCTGCACTTCGTCCGTCAGCGACCCCGCCCCCCAGAGGTCGCTTCAGTTAGTTTTCCCGGCGGGGACTGGGTGACCGCGCGCCAGTATATCGCTGGGGCGGAGGTGAAAATCTCCTCGGCGACGGTGAGCGGGACTGGCGCCCGGCTGACGATGGCATGCGCTGCTGAGCCAGGTAGTCCTCGATGTCTCGGGGTCGCTGGCCGTACCTGGGTGGCGGCGAATACGCAGAGAAACCGCGAAGCCCAAGGCGGCGGTATGGGCACTGGCGGTACAAGTGATCAGCTTCCCCGCAGTGAAAGCACAGAGGCCGGCGGTCGGGTGTACGCCAAACATCTGACTTCCGAGGGGACGTGCGCCTATCGTCGATGTAGTGGCCCGGCTGCTCCGAACGATGGGTGACTGCAGCGGCACGGACAAAGGGTGGCGACGTGTACCTATCGTCGTACTGCGGTATGGGCTGCGCCGACTGAAGCGACACGGTAGGAGGAGCACGAACGAACAGTGGCGGAGAGACAGCAGGGCGCTTTAAGGCGTCCGCATAGGTCGTCTCGCGGCGGTAGTCAGTAGGAGCTGGCGCAGCGCTGTCAAGAGGCAAGGTGTCTCGGAGGGCCTGGTGCAGCTCCTCTTTGATAACCGCTGCAATAGAGCCGTACGTAGGATGAGGCGTCACGCCAGTCTTGTGCAACTCCTCGCGCACAACATAACGTATGACTTCTCGTAGGCATTCATTGTTGATTCCAGTGGTGGTGACAATGTCAGCAGCGGACATACCATTGACCTGTCTTTCATACAGGTTGGAGCGCTGCTGCAGCATCTTTTCCATGGTCACAGCCTCGGACAAGAACTCCGCAACCGTCTTCGGAGGGCTCCGCACGAGGCCGGCAAAGAGCTGCTCCTTGACCCCGCGCATCAGATGGCGCAACTTCTTATCCTCCGTCATTCTTGGGTCAGCTCGTCGGAAGAGGCGTGTCATGACTTCGACGTATGCGGTCACAGTTTCGTTTGGCAACTGGACACGGGCCAAAATCGCTCGTTCCGCTCGTTCTTGGCGACCAGCACTGGTGTAGGTCTCCAGAAGCCTACGACAGAATTCGCGCCATGACGTCAGTTGCTCCTCACGATTCTGATACCACGTGCGCGCCCCGTCCTCCAGGTAGAAGTAGACACGTCTTAGTTTTGCCGCATCGTCCCATTGGTTCAACGCGGCTACGCGCTCGAAGTCGACCAACCAATCTTCGACGTCTTCGCGCTCTGTGCCGTGGAACGTCGCCGGGACCCGTGGGCTCTCCAATGTGTACCGGTTCGGCATTGCGCTTTCGGTGCCGGTTGGAGCTGTTTGAACCGAAGCGCTGGTCATACCTGTCGAAGTGGTAGGAACCGTATCGTCGACTTCAGGAGGCAAGCCCCTGATTCGGCGGCTGGCTCGATGCACGGGGGTGTTAACTGCGACTGGATTCGTAGGGCGACTCCCGGGAGGGGTCTGCAACATCCGTGAGGGCTACCCAGCACCTCCACCAGTGTCACAAGACTTCAGATGTGCTGGGGTCTTTTAATGAACCACCGGGTAGCCGGCTCTTCAAAAAAGCGTCAGTCGCGGCTGGCTCTCGAGCGGAGAAGAAGAACGCACGCGATCTTCTTTTCTTTCCTAGGGTGTGAGCCGCTCTTGCCCTCAACCCATTACAGGCAGGTGGCAATATTGTGATGACGAAGAGCGACACCGGGGTTCGGGCGCGTGGGCAGTGAGCTAGAGGAAGACGAAGACCAGATTAGAACAGCTGGCCCAGGAACGGGTGCTGTCTCTGTCTCGTTCATTACAATGGCGCAGTCCGACATCTGAACCTTACGGCTGAAGCCACCTGTACGTGTCCTCGCGGGTCGTCGGCAGCGCGGATCTCTCCATCCAGGAACGCCGTCCACGCTTTCTCGAGCATGGACTCCACGACCCGACCGCTGCTGCACCTACCCATTGAATCATCCGCGGACGGCGTCAATGCCTCTTCGGTGATTTCAGGGTACGACCTGAGAGGAACATGGCTAGCACCTTCGTCTGAGAAGGCGCACGGGCTCCTGCCGTTCGGGAACGTCGCGTACGCTCCCCGTTACACGGATCCCGTGCCCGATACTCTTCTAACGGTTGAGCATCCAAGGGACGCTGTTCAGGCCTCCTTGGCGTACCCCAACGCCGCCAAGACAGCGCGCGACCTCCTGTTACCCGGGAACGCTGTTCAGGGCTCCGCGTGCGGATCGTCTGAAAACGCCGCCGCGCTTTCCCGTACCATCGAGCGCCTCCGCGTCACGGTCAGCGCCTTGAAAGCGTCGAGCTCTGCGCTGTTTTCTGCTATCGTGCCGAAATTGTGCGCCATCGACGCCATGCTGGAGGTAGCCGCCTTCATACGACCTCGAGGCCAGCGCACCCGAGCAACGAAGGGAGCTGCGGTGTACTCTCATGCAGCTCTCATGCCAGCTGGGCTGCTTCGCGTTGAAGATCTCCGCATTTTCATCTGCCGCCCCACCATCAACGGCTGTCTGCGAACTACCGTAATTCCACGGGTTCCAGAATGACGCCCACAGTTGGATGGCAACCATCAACGCCCTAGCAGTGCGCGAGGCCTGGACGGAGCCTCAGAAATGGTCCGTGGCAGTGGCCCGCCTTCGGGCAGGTGCAGCGGCGTGGCACCGGTATGAAGGCGTGAGGCAGCATTCTTAAGCAGAATGGAGTGCAGCCCTGATTGTTGCTTTCGGCAAGGTTTCTTACGCCAACATCGAGTCCAGTCAGAGTACTATCGAGGGCGGAGCTCAGGAGGGGCGCCAGCTTGGGGCTTCGGCTGAGCACTGCAGTTCTGCAGCTTGCTCTAGTGAAAACATCGTAGTTGGGCTGCGCCGGGACCTCGCATCGGTATCCAGCACCAGAACCAGCACAGCCAATGGCCGACAGCATTCCCCAACCACATCTGTCGGATAAACTACCCTCATGCTCGTCATTGTCTGAGCGCATGAACGCGCTCACGCCTGTTGTACCGAACGAACCACAAGTTACCGAACCCTACCACACCACGATCGTCAGCAACACAACCTACGATCTACCACTTCCAGAAGAAGGCCTTCCAGATGATATCAAGAAGATGAGTCCAGACCAGTCGGAGCCACATGTCCAGACGCTGCAGACGTTCAACGTGTCGCTGCAGACCAGCTCTCCTGCAGGTGAGACTACTTTCTACCGGGCCACGTCATGTGCGCGCGACACTTCACCAAGAAACGCCAGCTCGACCACCTCAAGGAGCTGTGTATCAAGAAGGCTCCAAGACCATGAGCGTCGCAACTCATCCCGGGGAATGGCCCGCTCATTGTCACAGATGCTTCGTACAATACCCAGCTGCACCTCGACCCGCCGTATAAAGTACGGCGTCCGACCCCACACTGTGCAACACTTGACAGTTTCGCATGTTGTCCTATCTTCAGAACGGCAGTGGGACAAGCGTCAGCACTTCGGCATGGGCCTGCCACCAAGACGCAACAGCCAATGTCGTCCTACAGACCCACCATCGGGAAACATTCAAGCGAAGCCCAAGCGACCACGGCGACACAGGCCAAAACCGTCCACCAGAGGAAAATGAAAGCGCTTTCTCTGCAAAGTCTCAGCGTGGCCGACCGCTGCGATGCAGCCAGTGCCGGCCACCAGAACCATCCTTGACAAATTGCCAGGCGAAGTTTCAGCGTGGCCGAGTCCGGCCACTCCGAAACAGTCAGTGCCGCCCAACGGAGACTTCTCGACAGCCCGTGCGCTCGCAGTCATGGCCGAGTGTGATGACGAAGAGCGACACCGGGGTTCGGGCGCGTGGGCAGCGAGCTAGAGGTAGAGGAAGACGAAGACCAGATCAGAACAGCTGGCCCAGGAACGGGTGCTGTCTCTGTCTCGTTCATTACAATATATATATATATATATATATGTAAGTAAAAGCCACGAAGAAAAATACCCGCGCGTAACAGTGCGGGAGCGGGGGGCGACAAACGCTGCTGAAGCGGACATCAAACGAGCCGGCCCATCTCCGTTGCTTCGAGGCGTATGCGATAAGATCCCCCGCCTGTTCGACGAGCCGGGGAATGCTGAAGGAGAGGAAACGCCCCGCGCGTCTTTAACAAGCGCGGAAAGACGCGAGGGGGGGGGGGGTGTCCCTCATGCAGCCACTGCAACCTTTGGTTTTACGAGCGCGGTCGTCGCTGGCGCACGCGTTATCTCGCAATCTCAGGAGCTGACAGCGGGCGGCTGGCTCCTACGTGCTCGGCTCTCAACGCGAGGACATTGTGCGAGCAGTGTCCCTGGAGCGGCCGTATGCTCTTAAACCAGCATTTCGTAGAGTTGCGTGAGATCGGATCCAAAAGAGTTAGCTGCCAGCCTCACTTCGATTAACATTAGAATTTGTTGCTATCCCATGCATTGCTTCACCCTTGGGGTGAAACTGTGAGTTTTTTAATCACTCCCTTCGTTAGCATCTCTTGCACTTGCTCGTTGATAATCTTGTGCTCTGATGGTGCCACTCTTTAAGGTTTCTGCCGTATGGGATGCACCGACGAGGTGTTGTTTCGCTGACGTATTGGAGATGCTGGAATTGAAGGCATTTGGCTGCTTTTTGTGAAGTCGAACACTTAAGCGTGGTTGCAGGAGGGTACGTGTGACGTTCGCTTTGGCTAACCGACTTGCTGATCATTCGTGGGAGTTGCGACTACTCTGAACGTTGAGAAGCTACATGTCGGTTCTCGCCTGCATCATCAACAAGAGCGGTACGCGTCGTAGAGAATTCGGGTTTGTATACAGCGAGTCTCATGCCACCAGGCAACATTGCAGACTCTATTGCACTGTTGATTGCCCACACACATGTACGTCCGTTAACTACCGACACCACACAATGGGGAACTAAACTTTTCTTTTTCGCACAGCCCAAATGAATCGGTTCGAGTGTGGCGTCAAACATAGCAAGGTTGTTACTATGGGCACACTGCGCTTGCACAGGCGGCGCCACCAACGCGGCCGTTTCCGCGTCCCTGGGGTTAGTATAGTGTACTAGAATATGGGTACACTATATTCTAGCACACTATAGTGATAGCGTTCCCTCCCAAACCGCACGCGCGGCTACTTGTGCGCGCGGTGTCGTCTGCTTGCGTTCCTCTGCAACTGCATGCAGGCTGGTTTTTCAGACAATGGTAGGTTTGGATGAATTTTTCAGAAGAGGAAACATTGATAAAGGCAAGCTTCTGTACGAGGCAGGTCATGCACGTAATGTTAAAGAACTTGTCTCTGTGGATGGAAGCGTGGTGACAGGTCGGTGTGTGTACCAAACACGCATCAACGCTCCGTCAAAGACCATCAAGTTGACAGTAAGCAAGCATTTTTATTCAATGTTCTCGTTTTATTTCATTCTGTTTCCTTGTTTTGAAGCTCTCTCGAAACAGATGCGCCATTGACGCAAGGCATAGCCTGGAAGTGCAAGCACGCTGCGGCAGGGGTAGTGTGTACCTGCAGAGATTCGAAAGCGAATCGAACACAAGTAATGCGAGAGTCACATGACAGTCATTTGAGAGCCAGTCACAACCACAATAAAACAGAACTACTGACTAGATATAGAAAACTGATTTTAGCACGTTTTTTCTGTTTGTTATTTAAATCTAACAAAAATAGAATAAGAGCATAACAAGCGCAAAACAGGTACACAAGCCCTAAATATATAAACTGTGAATCGAAAAATTGGGAGGGCCTTAAAGGAGTACTGACACGAATTTTAAATATTTTCGTGTTCTCGCTCTAAATAAAAGCGCGGGTGTTGAGAACCCTAAAAAGAGTGTCGTGGTGCTTGGGAATGCATCGAATATATTTTCAATAGTGCTACCTCAAAACCAGGCCCGTAGCCAGGAGGGGGGGGCCCTAAAGGCCCGGACCCCCCCCCCCCCCCCCCGAAATTCGGACTGAAGGGGGTCATACCTTATGCTCATGAACTCTCACATGGGTTAAAAAACGTTGCGAGCAGATTCAACGCTACTGTTCTCTTATCGGCCCCAAACAAAATGAAAAACATTTGTGTAATGATTGATCGGAAGTTGCTCGAAAAAAGAACAGGTGCAGATAAAAATTCTTGCAAAGTCAAACACACGTCCCCGGTGGTTCCGTGCAGAGTGGGCGTCGTTTACCAGGTCCCATTCTCGTGTGGTCAGGTATATATAGGCCAAACGGGCCGGTGTCTGAATATCAGACTAATGGAACATAAGCGCTCACTCGTCGGCAATCCATATTCTCATTTGGCTGGGCACCGTACAGAACGTACAGCAATGTACAGCAATGTTTGAAGAGACTGTGTATTTTCGCGCATGCCGATCAGGCCACTAGGGAAATTATGGAGGCTTTTCATATCTACAAAAAGGGTCTTAGGCGTGTAAGCGTGCCTTCTATCACCCTGCATGACAGACAAATTTCCTTCCTGAATAGTTTTGTGACGTGATACCTTTTGTTCTCAGTTAGTCCTTCAATCTCTTCATTTATCTTCTGTTTGACGTCATCGGCGTGTGCCCACGTGGGATAGGTTGTGCTATAAAATATGTGTTTCCGTTACTAATAAAGTCGGTTGTGAGACAGCGCTGGTGTTCGTGTCCCTCCTTTTGGTGTGTCTTCGTCGATTTGCGCTGAAAACCACTCATCATGTTTACCATCGCACCATTCACTGGTGATCTGTGCCGGTGTAACGACTTTTGGGAACAATTTGACCTGATGATTCACCGGAACGGAAGCCTCACTGCAACCGACAAGTTTAACTACCTGAGGTTATTCTTAAGGGGCGACGCAGCTTCAGCTATTGTGGGCCTGCCAACCACAGAAGCTTGCTACAAGGACGCCAGCGACATACTCAAGAAACGCTTCGGTGACAAAACGAGATTCGAACAGGAGTACTCCTCCAGGCTTCGTACGTTGCCTTCAGTCCGTTCCAGCGACCCGAGAGCTCTTCGCAAGCTGTACGACCAGGTCGTCATCACATCAGAGGACTGGAGACCCTTGGGGTGAGCAAGACATCTTTTTCGGCAATGTTGTGCGACATATTGCTGCGGGCTTTGCCACACGATCTCGTTGTACAGTACCATCGGTCTTGCGCCAATCGGACGAGCGACAGCAGTAATGCAGCCTCCATCACGGAGCTGGAACGCCTATTAAATTTCTTGCGTATCGAAGTGGAGAGCTTAGAGAAAAGCGAGCTCCCGAACCATCGTGGAAGAGACAGCCATAATGAGAATGCGCTGAACAAACCGCGCCAGTTTCGTGGCTCGAAACCCACGTCTTCAGTTCTCCATGACAACGCCACGAAAGTGCCCGAGAACCGTGTGTTTTGCAAATCGAGCCAACATTCCACGGAAGAGTGCTAGCTGGATCTCCTACTACCAGAAAAGAAGCACATTTTAACAGGAGACATGAGGTGCTTTCGATGCGCGACCAAAGGTCACAGGGCGTGTGATTGCCGGCGCAAGATTACGTGCTCTACCTGTCAAGGGCGTCATGCGACGAGCGTGTGTGATCCGCAGAAATTAAGCCAGGAGACACGCGAAACCATAAGCCAAAGTAAGCCAAACACGACTGTATGTGCCTCTCTAGGGAAGAATCGACAGACCCTCGAGAATTCATCGACGAGCGTCCTTCTGCAGACGTTTCGGGCTTGGGCCGTAACAGATGTTACATGTCGGTATATCAGAGGTGTGAGAGACGGAGGCAGTCAGCGCACCTGTCAAAACAGCTAAAGTTGCCATGTGTGGGATCCACCATCATTGCGCTCAACACATTCGCACGCAAGTCGAGCAGCGCAAAAGCGGCCTGTTGTGCAGCTCCGTTTGCGGAGTCAGTTTTCACACGCGGAAGTTGCCTTACTAGCCACAGAAATTCCGCACATATGCCAAGGTATCGACGCAAGTACATCAAGCTCACCATTCGTCGCGGAAATACAGTGGGCTGGAAAAGACATTGCTGATCAACTACTATACGGATCTGTTGTCGGGGAAGAAGGCATAAGTGTTCTCATCGGTTCCGACCAAATGTGGACGGTGACGACGGGAGAGGTCACTCGATGCGCAGGCATTGAGACACTTGTTGGTATGAACTCGAAGCTAGGGTGGATGTTTCAAGGCAACACAAGCATGGCATAAGATGTTACAGACTCGCGGATTATGGTCTGCGCAATGAAAACTATTGTACAAGAGAGCGACGAATTCCTTCGTTCCTTTTGGGAACTCGAGAGCGTAGGAATAACAGACGCCGTCGACAGTGAGAGCAAGCTCAGTCCAGTACTGAAGCAATTTGAAGAAACCGTCTGTCTTAGGGACGGAAGATACGAAGTGACGTTGCCCTGGAAGGAAGACGTGGAGCTCTCGGACAACCAGCAAGTCGCAATGACAAGACTTTGGAAACGTCTCTCCCGACTGTCGAGCAAGCAAGAACTTATGAAGACGTATGACACCACCATACGGGAGTACCTACGAACGGGACATACAGAAGTTGTTGACGGGCCACCCCTGGACTCGACAAAGGTCTATTACATGCCGCATAGGGAAGTGATCAGAGAGCACGCACTCACCACGAAGGTCAGGATCGTTTTTGACGCTTCTTCTCACGCAAGAGGGTGCTTTTCATTGAATGAATGCCTAAAAAAGCCGGCAGATCCCACGCACTGTGGCAATCCAGTGTTGTACACGTTCCTCTAAAACAGGAACGAAAGCTCGTTCCTCGTTCCTCCCCAATTTCGGAACGAGTTCCCGTTACTAGTTCCTCAAAAGTAAAGGAACTCGTTACAGTTACATTTCCAAAATTGGAACGTGTCGTTACATTAACGTTACATTTGAGTTTTTAATAATTATACTATAGTGTCGGATAATCCTGAGGCGAAATAAAGTGAGGAATTTAAAGCTCCCATCGAGTTACATATATCAAACGAATTTAACATCGCCGACAGCAGGTAATACATAGGTAAAGAAATCTAAATAAGCGCTCCTAGACAAATTTTTTCGAGACCACCGGCCTTACTACATACATCTAACCGCAACTTTCGTGCTAGTCTATTTTAAGTCCAATACATGTGGCACTTTTCCACGTCGGTCTTCAAAGGCGCAGTCAGGATACGGTACTTCACATATACAAATGAATTTCTTGCACAGGAAATCGCATCAAAAGGGACAATACTTAGGCGTTTAATGAGTGTTCATTCAATATTTCAGTGTGAGCAGAAAACAATGTTCAGGATAGACACTTGCGTCTTAGTAAAGTTCCCGGTTCACAGCCATCGAACATATTTCTGTATATTTCGTCCTCTGTCTATCTCTTGCTTTCTTTCTTGCCTTTCGATCTCTATATTTTTCTCTTTCTCTTCTTTATATATTTTTCGCTATATATATATCTCTCTCTGTCTCTCTGTGTATGTTCGCTCACCTTCTATCTTTTCTTTTTCTTTTCTCTGTCTCTCTACACTCGTTTTACCCTCCCCCCTATCCCTCCTCCTCACCATAATTTCTCCTTCCCACCCCCTTGATATACTGCACTATACAAGGATAGGCTATACACTTCTAGCGTGCGCGCATATTGCAGAAAGACGCATAGCCAATAATTTCCTCAACATCCTCCTCCATTAGAATATGGTCACTCAGCTAAGAGATGTATACGAACAAATGGAAAGTAGGCCAGAATGTTATATTGCAGTGGTGGGGTGTTTATCCTTACCACCGTTCTGGTGTATAATGGGAAATGGCAGTTATTTGATGTATTCGCTCTAGAGATGAATGCGAATTCTTCAGCACTGTGCGTTCGTCGTTGGGTCGCGATACGAGCAAAGTGAACGTATTGGTTCTCTGTCCATATTGAATTGCTTCAAAAGGACATGCCTATGTTGAATAAATACCACGAAAGAAAAAATAAAAACTAGATAGCCAAATGGTTACGACTCTCGCCTTCAGATCGTGGATAGGCGGTGTCGAATCTCGCCTCGCCGAAAACATTTGGAGCGAAGAATTTACCTCTTTCTCTATATCCCTTCCTTTCGCTCTCTCTGTAATCGTTCTCTCGCCCCATCACAGTTATTGCATCCCGCGCCGGACAAATTAGCGCTCGTGTTCTGGGAGAGAATCAGAAGAGGATGGTGATGACGAAGAGAGTGCGTGCCGGCTCATGATGATGATAATTTTCTTTCTACGACACATGGAAACCTCGAGCATAACATTTATGCTGTAAAAGAACAACTGTTCCTCCCGCACGTGGCCAGTCTCGGAGTCTTTCGCTTCCCAGCCTCCGGCGGACGCCTTGAAGTAAAAATCAGGATGCATCGTAGTCACGTGATAGACGAGCGCTACATTTTCGCGACTTGCACGGTCGCCCATTCCTGTTTTGCATGATGTGCTGCGTGCGTGCGCCTGTTGAATACCATGGAACGTTCACAGAAGGAACGCCGTTCCCTCTACCGTTCCTGCTTAAACGTAACGAGTTACCGTTACAGTTCCACCTATCCTGAATGGAACGGTGGCGTTCCTCCGTTCCTGCCAAAAGGAACTAGTTCCTGGAACGTCGTTCCTTGGAACGCCGTTCCGTACAACACTGTGGCAATCGATGTAATGCGAAGCAGCCAGGAAGGAGCAAATCATGCTTTATATAATTTGCATGTCATGTTTTACATGTTAGGACCTGTCATTTATGTTCGTCTACAGTCACGTCGCGATATACCAATTTTGGTCTATGTCAAGCTAGCGAACTGGACGCAAGCGCACCATGAGCGTGGCCTGTAAATGGCGTTGTAGATGACACGCATGCCAAGATTTTCATGTTACCACCTGCCACTTATGTTCGTTATACAGTCATGTCACTCAATACCAAATTTGGTGTATATCAAGCTCACGAAACGGCCGCGAGCGCGCCATGAGCGTGGAATGCAAGTCATGTCGCTCATGACATGTCATGATTTCCATATTACCACTTGTCATTTATGTTCGTCATACAGTCATGTCACTCAATACTACATTTGGTGTATCTCAAGCTAACGAAACGGCCGCGAGCACGCCATGAGCGTGGCATGCAAGTCATGTCACACATGACAAGTCACGATTTTCATATTACCACTTGTCATTTATGTTCGCCATACAGTCACGTCACTCACTACCAAGCTTGGTGTATATCAAGCTAACGAAACAGCCGCGAGCGCGCCATGAGCGTGGCATGTAAGTCATGTCGCACATGACAAGTCATGATTTTCAAATTACCACTTGTCATTTATGTTCGTCATACAGTCATGCCACTCAATACCAAATTTGGTGTATATCAAGCTCACGAAACGGCCGCGAGCGCGCCATGAGCGTGGAATGCAAGTCAAGTCGCTCATGACATGTCATGATTTCCATATTACCACTTGTCATTTATGTTCGTCATACAGTCATGTCACTCAATACTACATTTGGTGTATATCAAGCTAACGAAACGGCCGCGAGCGCGCCATGAGCGTGGCATGTAAGTCATGTCGCACATGACAAGTCATGATTTTCAAATTACCACTTCTCATTTATGTTCGTCATACAGTCATGCCACTCAATACCAAATTTGGTGTATATCAAGCTCACGAAACGGCCGCGAGCGCGCCATGAGCGTGGCATGCAAGTCATGTCGCACATGACAAGTCATGATTTTCACATTACCACTTGTCATTTATGTTCGCCATACAGTCACGTCACTCACTACCAAGCTTGGTGTATATCAAGCTAACGAAACAGCCGCGAGCGCGCCATGAGCGTGGCATGTAAGTCATGTCGCACATGACAAGTCATGATTTTCAAATTACCACTTGTCATTTATGTTCGTCATACAGTCATGCCACTCAATACCAAATTTGGTGTATATCAAGCTCACGAAACGGCCGCGAGCGCGCCATGAGCGTGGAATGCAAGTCAAGTCGCTCATGACATGTCATGATTTCCATATTACCACTTGTCATTTATGTTCGTCATACAGTCATGTCACTCAATACTACATTTGGTGTATATCAAGCTCACGAAACGGCCGCGAGCGCGCCATGAGCGTGGAATGCAAGTCATGTCGCTCATGACATGTTATGATTTCCATATTACCACTTGTCATTTATGTTCGTCATACAGTCATGTCACTCAATACTACATTTGGTGTATCTCAAGCTAACGAAACGGCCGCGAGCGCGCCATGAGCGTGGCATGCAAGTCATGTCGCACATGACAAGTCATGATTTTCACATTACCACTTGTCATTTATGTTCGTCATACAGTCACGTCACTCAATACCAAGTTTGGTGTATATCAAGCTAACTAAATGGCCGCGAGCGCGCCATGAGCGTGGCATACAAGTCATGTCGCACATGACAAGTCATGATTTTCATATTACCACTTGTCATTTATGTTCGTCATACAGTCACGTCACTCAATACCAAGTTTGGTGTATATCAAGCTAACGAAACGGCCGCGAGCGCGCCATGAGCGTGGCATGCAAGTCATGTCGCACATGACAAGTCATGATTGTCATATTACCACTTGTCATTTATGTTCGTCATACAGTCACGTCACTCAATACCAAGTTTGGTGTATATCAAGCTAACGAAACGGCCGCGAGCGCGCCATGAGCGTGGCATGCAAGTCATGTCGCACATGACAAGCCATGATTGTCATATTACCACTTGTCATTTATGTTCGTCATACAGTCACGTCACTCAATACCAAGTTTGCTGTATATCAAGCTAACGAAACGGCCGCGAGCGCGCCATGAGCGTGGAATGCAAGTCATGTCGCTCATGACATGTCATGATTTCCATATTACCACTTGTCATTTATGTTCGTCATACAGTCATGTCACTCAATACTACATTTGGTGTATCTCAAGCTAACGAAACGGCCGCGAGCGCGCCATGAGCGTGGCATGCAAGTCATGTCGCACATGACAAGTCATGATTTTCACATTACCACTTGTCATTTATGTTCGTCATACAGTCACGTCACTCAATACCAAGTTTGGTGTATATCAAGCTAACTAAATGGCCGCGAGCGCGCCATGAGCGTGGCATACAAGTCATGTCGCACATGACAAGTCATGATTTTCATATTACCACTTGTCATTTATGTTCGTCATACAGTCACGTCACTCAATACCAAGTTTGGTGTATATCAAGCTAACGAAACGGCCGCGAGCGCGCCATGAGCGTGGAATGCAAGTCATGTCGCTCATGACATGTCATGATTTCCATATTACCACTTGTCATTTATGTTCGTTATACAGTCATGTCACTCAATACTACATTTGGTGTATATCAAGCTAACGAAACGGCCGCGAGCGCGCCATGAGCGTGGCATGCAAGTCATGTCGCACATGACAAGTCATGATTTTCACATTACCACTTGTCATTTATGTTCGTCATACAGTCATGCCACTCAATACCAAATTTGGTGTATATCAAGCTCACGAAACGGCCGCGAACGCGCCATGAGCGTGGAATGCAAGTCATGTCGCTCATGACATGTCATGATTTCCATATTACCACTTGTCATTTATGTTCGTCATACAGTCATGTCACTCAATACTACATTTGGTGTATCTCAAGCTAACGAAACGGCCGCGAGCGCGCCATGAGCGTGGCATGCAAGTCATGTCGCACATGACAAGTCATGATTTTCACATTACCACTTGTCATTTATGTTCGTCATACGGTCACGTCACTCAATACCAAGTTTGGTGTATATCAAGCTAACGAAACGGCCGCGAGCGCGCCATCAGCGTGGCATGCAAGTCATGTCGCACATGACAAGTCATGATTTTCATATTACCACTTGTCATTTATGTTCGTCATACAGTCACGTCACTCAATACCAAGTTTGGTGTATATCAAGCTAACGAAATGGCCGCGAGCGCGCCATGAGCGTGGCATGCAAGTCATGTCGCACATGACAAGTCATTATTTGCATATTACCACCTGTCATTTATGGTAGTCATGCAGTCACGTCACTCAATTCCAAATTTGTTGTATATCAAGCTAACGAAACGGCCGCGAGCGCACCATGAGCGTGGCATGTATATCATACTTTTCATGACAAGTTTGTCATGATTTTTATGATATGACCAGCCATTTACGTTCGTCATAGAGTCATGTTATGCCATACCAAATTTGGTATAAATCCAATTAACGATACGGCCGGCAGAGCACAAAGTCGTAGGCGGCTAGATAGATAGATAGCTAGATAGATAGATAGATAGATAGATAGATAGATAGATAGATAGATAGATAGATAGATAGATAGATAGATAGATAGATAGATACGCTCAAAGTCGCCGAAGTTCGCTAAGAAATGCTTCGCATTTAAAAGGGTGAAAACCTGTACCAGGATCTCGTGAATGTACTATACGCTTCAGAACATACCGTATAGCTCTGCTAGCCGACATTGAGAAGACATTCCTTCAAATCTCAATCGCAGAGAAAAACTGAGATGCCTTTAGGTTCCTCTGGTTGCACTACATTTCTGAGAGGCGGATATTCAGGAGTGGAGAATGACGCGAGTGCCATTTGGAGCGACATGTAGCCCCTACATACTGACGGCAACTATACTCCACCATCTAAGGAGCGTGCATTCAAGCAGAACCAGAACTGCTAGACTTCTCGGTGAATCATTCTACGTGGACGATCTAGTGGCTGGAGCAGAGTCAATGAAGAAGCACTTCAAATCTGCCGAGAAGCCAAGGAGAGTATGCAGCAAGCAGGAATGACATTAAGGAAATGGACGACCAACTCCGATGGCTTGATTGACGCATTAGAGCATGAGGAACAGTCCTCAGGCAAGGAACTGGCTATCCTCCATGAGGCGAGTGTGAAAGTACTTGGAATCACATGGAATCCGCACACGGATACTTTCACGTTTTCATTGAGGGGCCTTCTCGAATTTATGAAAGAAAAATGTAATACCAAGCGGTCCGTTCTTCAAGCTGCTTCAAGAATATTCGATCCAATGGGATTTCTTGCGCCATTCACCATTGCTATAAGCATAATTGAAAGGCTACTCAGGGTCACGGCCTGGATATTCAGATTCATTGAACGCTGCCGCCTGAAAAACTCAGCGCACACCGGATTTCTAGTAGCCGAAGAAATCGCTGAAGCAGAAAATTATTGGATCAGGCATGTACAGCAGCAAGCCTTCAGAGAAGAAATATGGTCTATTCGGAAAGGCACATCTGCAAAGGAAGACTCTCGCATCAAAGACCTCAACCTGTTCTTGGATGCCAACGGCATCCTTCGGGTCGGTGGGCACCTGTTACACCTTGAAGCATCTGAAGAGGTAAAACACCCAGTCATCATCCCGCACGATCATCGCTTTTCGACGTCACTGTCAATGCGAGCACACTGCGAAACACTACACGGAGGCGTGAGAGACACTGTCACAATTGAGAGAGCAGTATTCGATCTACCGGGCAGGAACACTGGTGAAGAAAGTGATACACGGCTGCTACACGTGCAGGCGCTTCAGTATTAGCCCAGGCGACGCTCCGACTGCTCCTATAGGGAACCAAAGCTCAAGTTTGTGGATCGACGACAGCGCCGCGCTGCGGCTCTAGAGAGAAGCGCTGGTGAAACTGGGGATAAGCGCGGCGGAGGGCGCGCCTGTTTCACCGGCAGCCGACAGCGGCGGCACGCGTGCGCACGCGTTCTTCGGTCGGTGCGGCCAGCTTAGACGTTGCGCCGTGAGCTTGGCACGCTGCTTTGCGAAGCTGCATTTCCGCGATGGTAGAATCGACCCCACGAAAGCGGAAGCGAGGTCCGAAGTATTACTGTGTGCCACAGCAGTGCAGACAGTACCAAGGCACGCGATCCGCCTGTAAAGCTGTATCACTTCCCGGACGCGTAATTTTGTTTCCCCGAGGGATCGCGCACGCGAGGATGAATAGGGAGGAGTTCGAGAAGAAAACCGGTCTGTCGGACGGCTGTTTCGCTGCACTGTTGCACCCCCGGTAAACTCACGCCGCGACCACGGTATGTCGCCACCGCAGAAAACACATGGCCGCCGTCCTTGCGGCGTGAGATGCGCGAGGTGTGTGAGCATGGAAGTGTGTGTGCGAGGGACGGGTGGACGGATGCGTGCACAGGCCGACGTAGCACGTTGTGTTTGCCAGGACGCGTACAACTATTGTGGCTAGCAACGGATGGCTGTGGCGCGATTGTGGACATCACTTATGATATATGTAGATAGAGTTCGAGCTGAAAAACGGTGAGAAAAAAAATGGCCTCTGAACCAACTCTGGCGTTTTGTTTAGTGAGCATGGGCAGAAAGATTATGCAGGATTGTCTACATAACTTCTGAACTGTTACTGGGCAAGCACGGAAAGACTTTAATTTTCTGCCTGCGAACCTGCTGTTAATTTATATGTTGGAAGTGTGTTGAGGAAACTAACCCCGAGCACGCAGCCAATGCAGCGGCATCGCCTACCTACGCGCGGATTATCTGCGTGACTTTTGATCTTCTTAGGTTTTAATATAGTGAACCAGAATACTTCTAGAACACCGTAGTTTGAAATAACGACGAAACACAGCGTTTCTGAACTCATTGGTTCGGACGGCTGCGCGAGCACGGAAAGACGTTTAGAGGTTGATTGCATGCGTGCGTAATGTGGTTCTTGAACACTTATACTCATTCACGGCACAGGCTGGCAATTCGATGTTCGTCGCATGACAGATATGTTGGAAGCATATTGTGGAGACGAACCGTTTGCACGCATATCGCCTATGAATATCGCGAATTAGTGTGCATAGGACGCATATATACATGCTAGATCTGCCATGACTGACTGTGCATCTTGAAACTCACGAAGTCATTCAGTTCAATTTTAAATGTGCAAAGCTTTTGTTTTGATGCTTTAGAAGCTATGAAAGCGCATACAACAATAGAAAATGGGACAGGGCAACGAACACTGCAGTGAGAGTTTTGATTCACGAGATGACATTTTTATCAGAACGCAGAGGGCGAAATGTGTCGTGGAGTTCAAGTGACATGCACACATTATTATAACTATATGACATTACTTGAGAAAAAGAAAGTATTTTTCTTTCCCGCTTTTCTTTTTCTTTTTTTTTGCGATTTCCCAGTCGACAATCCAAGACGTTTTGGTCGCTTCACTGTATTCGGTCAGCCATGCGTAAGCATCTCCGTCCGTGCCGAGGCCAACGCGAAGCACATCGATGTCCTCGGTGGCGGCCGCAGCATCTGACTCGGACGCGAAAGTTTCCTGGCTGCACGCCATAACTAGACAGTTTGTAGCGTCGCTTGCGTTCGTTGCGTACGATATTCACTGTGGGTAACGGATGGTTAAGCAAGAGGTTGCAACAGTTGCGAACGTTCCGGGGGTGCAGCCCAGCGGTCGAGCAGCCTTCCGCCGGTCCCGGTTTTCTCCTCGCACTCCTTCTTTTTATTGCGATAGCAATTATATGGACACTCGCGGCTGGTTTTCGCCGTCGGCGTCGGCGTCGGCGTCATTTGCCGTATATGTATATGTATATATATAACCGGCCCCGTCGTTCGTGAGCGTGAAAAGACGCGAGGGGGGGGGGGGGGTCCCTCGAGCGGCCTTAGATTTTACGAGCGGGGGCGCGCGCGTTATCTCCCCTTCTCGGCGGCCGACAGCGGACGGGGGGGGGGGGGGGGGCGACGTTCGATTTTACGAGCGCGGGCGCGGGCGCGCGCGTTATCTCCCCTTCTCGGCGGGCCAACAGCAGGGGGGCCGGTGTACCCTTCTACGTGCTGCGCTCTCAACGCGAAGAGAATTCTCTTAAACAAGCGTTTTCTAGAGTTGCGTGAGATCGGATCCAAAAAAGAGTTAGCTGCCAGCCTCACTTCGTATAACATTACAATTTTTTGCTATCGCATTCATTGCTTCACCCTTGCGGTGAAACTGTGACATTTTTTCTTCCTCGCGTGCGCGATCCCTCGGGGAAACAAAATTACGCTTCCCGGACAAGTCGTACGAGAGAGAAAGTACACAAGCGTGGGTCACCGCAGTTAAAGGAATAAAGTTCTAGCTCTGTCTCGCCTTCCGTTTTCGCTGACTCAATTCTTCGCTTGAAATCGTTTGTTTCGACTACCTGAATCAGTACGTAACGAGGCGCGTGCATGCAACGACTGCAGTAGTGATTGCTCGCCGTCTCGCATTTTTACATCCAATTACGGTTGTATGTTGAAGCAACTTTGTGTTTTGATTCCTTGTGTTTGAGACCTAGCTGTCGTTGTTGGATGTTCACACTCACATACTTCATACCGCGGTTAGCGTTGCGGTGTTGGTTGCGTTCAACTGAACTCCACGCAAGGCTGCATCACCGCACCGGAACGAACGCCTGTGCATTTTCAGCTAACTTGACATCGTTTTGCTGGTTTGTTCTGTTTTTGTAGCTTTTTTAGGGTGGTATATATTTAAGCCGCTGAATCTAACTGGCACTTAATTCAGGAATTGTTATTGCCATCTTCGCAGATTGTGCGGTTTTCTTTCACGCGCACTCGTACATTGCTTCGAGTGTGCGTTTACGGGTGCGCTTTGCACGAGCTCGTCGCCCGATACCACATCGCGCCTGAAATTCGACACCTCTCACGCCTCTCACGTAAAGTCGATATTCTCATAAAAAGGGAGTGCAAGCACGAAGCGAGAAGCGAAAAAAAGACAGACGAGGCGAGCAGTTCTACTTGCTTCGCAGCAGTTAAAGCTAAGCTAAGCTAGCTGCCTCGTGGCTAAGTCAGCGGGTGATGCTCCAGCGGTACGGAGGGCATGACTCGAACCTTCTCAGGCTTTTTAGTGCCACGGCCGTGTAGTCTTTGTTTCTTTCTCTCTTTTTTTTTTGCACGCCGCGAAAGTTCGTTCACTACAGTACGCGTTTGCCACTGCCAGCATGCACATCTAAACAACAATCACATGTTAACACGAAAGTGTTTTATGCCAGGGTCCACCACGGCCTCTGACGTATTTCCGTCACGGATATGACGTTGTAAAATATAAACTAAGATAATGAGATCAAAGAAAAACTAGAAGAAAAAATTCCGTCGCCGGGCGTCGAACCTGCGACCTCTAGCTCCGCAGCGCGCGGCGCGAAACCACTCGGCTACGGGAGCGTACGTTCTTAAGCTTGCTAACGGCAAAGTATTTATACACACCATATACTGTTGGCGGTCCTCAGAGCTCCTCGACTTCAGCGCGTTTTCGTCATCACTAGCGAGATGGCGCGAAGGTGTCACGGACATAGGTCGGCACTTTAAGGGAGAACTCACTCAAACTCACTCACCACAATTTTTTCAGCTTTCGCACTCACTCACGTTCACACTCACGTCCACTCACACTCATGAGTACTCACTCACGTTCACACTCACCTCCACTCACACTCATGAGTACTCACTCACGTTCACACTCACGTCCACTCACACTCATGAGTACTCACTCGTACTCAACTCACCACGTTCAAATGGGTGTGAGTGAGTGTGAGTTGAGTGCACTCATGAGTGAGTGTGCCGAGCTCCATGGGTCGGCACTTTAAGGGAGTACTCACTCAAATTCACTCACCACAATTTTTTCAGCCTTCGCACTCACTCACGTTCACACTCACGTCCACTCACACTCATGAGTACTCACTCACGTTCACACTGACCTCCACTCACACTCATGAGTACTCACTCACGTTCACACTCACGTCCACTCACACTCACTCGTACTCACTCGTACTCAACTCACCACGTTCAAATGAGTGTGAGTGAGTGTGAGTTGAGTGCACTCATGAGTGAGTGTGCCGAGCTATTCGCCTCGAGATCTTGGAGTGGCGCCCTCTCGCGTGTGACGTCAGGGAGAGGACTCGGATGCAGCTCTTCGTGCGCGCGTTCGCTACGTGGAGGCTGCTCGACGCTGCCAGCCTGTCTATCGCGCTCGAGTTATTGAAACATTGGCGGGCGAGTTGTTAAAGCAATATGTACTGAATGTTCAAGCAAAATGTCCATCGAAATCGAGCGGAGTTGCCGTCAGGAGCACGTTCTGTGTCGATTGCTCCTGTTGTCGTCTGCTAGCCATCCATGTGTACATCTGCTTCTATGGTGAATTTTTCTTTTCGCGACTGTTCTATGGCCGTGGCGCACTCAAAATGACTTTCCTGCCCGTTTTCGATAACTGACTTCAGCGTTCGGGCTTCAGCTTCCATGTCTGCGTTAAAGCGCAATAAATGTATAGCGCGTGCTGCGCGTGTTCGGCTGCCAAGCCTGCTCCTTCGATTCAATTCATATGTTCGGAGCATGACAAACGACGTGTGATCATTCAAATAAATTAAGTGGCGTTACCGGCAACAACGTCTGATTAAATACACATTTTTAGCAGCTGCTGTGTAAGCGCGTCGTAAGTACTTTAAATTGAAACACGAAATAAACAGGGTGAGTCTAAAGGGGATGCACGACGGGGATATGAAATATCGGTAGGTTGTGCGGAGTTATTTTCTTTTGTTTTTGTTCTATTTTTTTTGCAACATATTTTAATCCTTACGTTAATAAATCGACGCTTGTTCACTCGTTCACGGTGGTCTGAAAATATGCTGAACAGAATTAGTGTAATCATACTAACGTTGATAAATATAAAGCTTTCGCATCGAAAGATGTATTTGCAATAAAATACTGTAAATCAGTCTCAACGATCGACTCCTGATGTGGCTTGGTGCGATCACTGTACTAAAGAGACTCGAGCTCCTTATGCATGTGCCTAAGTTGACACGAAGGCGAAAGCCATCTTTTTCTTGAGTCGATGTATTGTTCCTTCGCCGCCCCCCTGCGAATGCTTTCTGGACGTAACGTGGTTTTGCATTGAAGCTTTCTACACATCACCTGGTTTTGCATCACCTCCGAGATCGGCCCACCAATCACGGAGGCAATGCAAAGCGACGATGTCATGTGATGACGTAATCATGTGACTTGACGTTATGACGTCACAAATTTTGGCGGTCTGGAATGTCATGATGACGTGATCATGTGATGAATTTTCGCATCAGTCGTGTTGACGCTGGCGACGCGGGACGCCGACGGTCAATTTTCGCAATTTATGTGGAATCTAAGGCTCCCACCTTAAAATATTTTGCTACAGCACGGTAAAGAATCACAATAATCAGCCACAGGGGCCAAAAGAATGGTGGGAAAGAGCTCTCTTTCTCCTCTTCCTGGACACATTCGCCAATTTTTCTTAATGTTTACGAAGCTGTACTCGGTGTCAAGTGAAACGCGAACACTGCAGCGGATCGCGTTGCCCAAGCATTAGAAATATAGTGCGCGCCATCTTGTCATTACCATTGGTAGGCTCGCACAGTCGAGTAGGCAGCACTGCGCGATCGAAAACATGAATGCGGCTCATGAACGTATCTATCTCTAATCATAAGAGTCGAACTGTACCACGCGCACCACTGCTGGCGTTTCGTTCCGAGCGATCTCATTTGCATCCAGCTCGCCCAATCTATGCTAGTGGTCCGCAATAACCCGCTGGTCGATGAACTTATCGATTTCATTTTGTCGGCTGTTGTGTCTGCACAAGTCCACATGACTACAATTGCGAGTGGAGCGGGAATTTTCGTTCATCTCAAGTCTGTTTACACAACGCTAACTCTTGCGAATAAGCCGCAAAATTGATCGCGCTGCGATTTCAAAGCAGCGGAGACTCTCTTTAACTCACTTGGCGGGGGAGTTCGCGCTTTCACGTAAGCTATTTCAACGCCATCCAGCCCAGTGAGCGACGCTACGAACTCGGGGGGCATGAACCTGACCGCGATGGCTGTCGGTATACAGAAGATATGTTAAATGTTAACGTTTCTTAAAGTCATGTAATGCTAGCAGTCATCTCAAGAAATATCATAAGAAAATGGAGCTAGTAGTCGAGGAACGCCGTGCGACGCGAGCGAACTATAACGAAAATGCTGCTGTTTTAGCCAGAGCGTAGCAGACGACAAAAGCCGAATCCCCGCCCTTGCGTCACCGGAGCGCCGTTCGCAGCGCCGCCATCGGTCGCACACGAGGCGAATGGTCACGGAGCGCGCGCTCTAAAGGTCGTCGCGCCTCTTGCTGGGATGAGCGTGCGCCTCCACGGGGCGTGGTCGCTCGTGCGCGCGCGCATATCTCCTGATCGGGGCATTCGGGCGCTTCGCACGCCTTGTCCTTCCACCGCAAGTTTGCTTTGAAGTTACAGTGGTTAAACAGTGCACGAAGGTCGCTTCGTTCGCCGCAGCGGCCTCGTTTACGAATGGAGCGCGCCGCTTACACACGAAGTAATAATTGTGGCAGTTGTTCGCGCTCGTCCTGTGTATGCTTGTGCGTTCGTTTCGTGCGTCTTTGTGTTAGAGCAGCGCGCTTTAAATGTCGAGCTGTGACAGTTAGTCCGTGCTCGTCTTGTGTATGCTCATTTCGTGCGCCCTTTCTGCTGAGGTGCGCGCTGCATGTTTCAAGCTGCTTGCCATTCTTCACGTCACATTACAATTTGTTGCTGCAGCATTCATTCCTTCTCCCTTGTGGCGAAACAATGCACAATAAACGCTCAACTACTTATGTGAATACACGTTTCACTTTCGTGTTATATCGATTCCTTTGACAGAGGGATCAGCTATGTCTTTTTTTCATAGTCGACAACGTGGAACATCGATAACCGTGGTTAACGAACTTCTCTTCTTTGATTACGTTCGCTTTTCGAAGTGCCTGTCCAGCGGCGAGATCTTTTTCAAGCGGTACACAGCGAAGCGCTGCACGAGAGCTCTGCACGTGCACGGAATCGAGCGGCAGCGCGGCGGAGAGATGGGAAAAAGCGCGGCGTTTACCCCCAGTTTCTATTTTTTTCGCGAGGCGCAGCAAGCGCAGCGCGAAAGCGCTGCATGTGCACGGAAGCGAGTGGAATCGCGGCGGAGAGAAGGGAAAACGCGCAACGTATATTCCCAGTTTCTATTTTTCCGCCAGAGATGGCGCTGCCTGTCAAGAGTCGCAGCGCCACTGAGCGATGCTTTGACGATCCTATTCCAAGTCACTGGAGTTGACTTCGCAGGGCCGCTCTTTGTTGTCACTACAGCTGGGGAGAGAAAATGTTACATAGCGCTCTTCGTATGAGCTACATCCACGAGCAGTCCACCTGGAACTGCTTTCCAGCTTGACTTCAGAAGCCTTCCTCATGTGTTCGCGACGCTTTGTAGCACGAACGGGTCTACCTCACGTAAGCTATTCAGACAACGCAAGAACGTTTAAAAAGACGTCAAGAGACTTCAAGAAGCTCTTCCGGATGTCTTCCCAAGAGGATGTATCGGCATACTTGGGTCAGAAGAGGATCACCTGGAAGTTTATTCTTCCCAGCGCTCCATGGTGGGGCGGATGGTGGGAGCGTCTGGTCTGGACGATCAAGCTTCCACTGAGAAAGGTTCTCGGCAAAGCTCGACTTAGCTTTGAGGAGCTGACCACTGTGCTAACGGAAGTAGAGGCAACTGTGAACTCGAGGCCTCTCACCTACATTGAGTGCGACAGCGAGGAACCTCGCGCATTAACTCCAGCAGACCTCATCATTAGAAGGAGTCTTACGACGCTACCACCGGACGGCAACGACATGCCAATAAACCTGACGCGCACGGAAGTGGTACGACGGCATGCATACAGAAAACGCCTAACTGAGAACTTTTGGAAGTGGTGGACGAAAGAATATCTGCTGCAACTTCGATCAGCGCACTTTTCGCGTGACAGGTGACATCGTCATAGTCCAAGCTGAGAAATTACCCCGACAAATGTGGAAACTTGCAAGGGTTCTGGAAGTCTACAGAGGAGCTGATGGCCATGTCCATTCTTGCAAGGTTCAACAACAGCAAGGAGTTGTTACCACCAGGCCGATACAAAAACTTTATTCGCTTGAGCTTAACGAGTGACTTGGCGGCCGGGAGTGTGTTTAATCAAGCGCAGCAATAACGGCTGAAAATAAATATCGTTCGTGATGTTTAAGCCTCGCGTCTTGGCAGTTAACCGTATGCTATTTTAACGCGATAGCATTAAGGAGCTCGTTTTGCAGAAATTCCGGCGTCGGTGTCGGCGTTGGCGTCGTTGGTTGTGAGCGAAAAATCATCTTGTCCGTGACCGAAAAATCGAGAAAGATGCAAATAAAATAAATAAAAAATTCCGGGTCCGAGTGAGGATCGAACCCGGGCCGTCTGCGTGGCAAGGAGGAGTTCTACCACACAGCCATGCCTCTGCTTGGAAATACAGTGAAAATAACTTCCTCTGCTTGTAAATGCAGCGAAAATAACTTTCATGCTTCTCAAACCCAAGCGTCTTTTATATAGGCGTAGCAATATAAGATGTAATATCCCAGGAAAATTGTGTGGTACAAGCGTAGATTGCCATCGGGCGTCAGAATATGTGACTATCATAACGATTTCGTAGTTTAAAGCCGGCCACCCACTACAAACGGCACACACCTTACTGCGCGTATTTCAGTGATTTAAGCAGGTGAAGGCGCATTGTTCTTATATAAATGTCTAAACTCTCTCCTATAGAGTTTTACATAGCATATAAAAGTAGTTCTCGAACCCATGATTTTTATGGAAATAAAGCGAAATTTCTCGTATTGCTAGATAATGGCGCGCAGATTACATACACGGAGTGATTTAAGCGTATATTCAGGCGTTGCACTGCAATAAATGTTTAAAAGCGGTTTCCCTTTGAGTGACGCTGCACACTCGGCAGCCACACAACAGATGGTGCTAGTTGTCGATGTCCAGAATTCCTGGACATGTCCTCCCGAACGATCGCTCTGATGGTCTCGCGCAGGTCGTCGGGATGCAGCGCTTGAACCTCCCCGTAGGTCGTCGGAGGAATGCGGCGGTTACTGGCTGGTACGCATTTCGTCGTTGCCTCGGTGAGGAATTCGGCGACTGTCGTGGGCGGGTTGCGGACAAGTCCTGCGAATAGTTCTTGTTTCACACCCTGCATAAGCAGGCGGACTTTTTTGTCTTCGGGCATAGCAGCGTCGGCCTGGCGGAAAAGTCGCGTCATCTCCTCCGTGAAGATGTTAACGTTTTCGTTGGGTAGCTGCACCCGGGTCTCGAGCAATTAAGCTGCCCTTTCTTTTAGGACGACGCTCGTGAACGTGTCCAGGAACGCGCTGCGGAAGAGGTTCCAGGTTTGGAGTGAGGATTCTCGGTTCTCGAACCAGGTCCGTGCCGCGTCTTCCAGGTAGAAGTAGGCGTGGCACAGCTTGTCTTCGGCATTCCAGTGGTTGAAGGCGGCGACACGGTCGTATATCTCAAGCCAAGTTTCCGGGTCTTCCCTTGATGAACCACGGAAAGTTGGTGGCTCCCTGGGTTGCTGGAGCACGATTGATGCAGGCGGCATAGGGGCTGTCATCGTCGCTATGGTTGAAGTCAAAGGCTTGGTTTGCCTGATGGTTTCCGGTAGGAGCCCGTGCTCTGGCTGTAATCCCTTCTGCCTGCGGCTAGTTCGACGATCAGGGTTGTCCTTTGCGTCGTCTTCTACGCGGCTTGGGCTAGGGTCAGCGCCTCGCGGGAGCGTCCGGAGCATGGATGAAGCAGCACCTCCACCAGATGTCACGTGATCGTGACGTCGACGAAGGCAGCAGTCGGTATGTCCAAAATGAAACTGTTTATTTGGCCGAACTTGTGGCCGCGCTAAACGGAAAGTCAGATTACACACTGGCACTGATAGCGGTGAACGGAGCGTCGGCCGTCGACCAACTGACAAGCGGTGAAGTGCGTCGGCATTTATACGCGTGTCAACGAATTTCCAGCCTTATCAATCGTTGTCGTGAAAGCTCTGGAATAAGCTCGCGTGTTCGCGTCTTAAGCGGAATCTTAAGACAAAGATCTACAATAATCGCGAAGCTTCTAGAAAAAGTGAGGCGCGGTTTGCACTGAGCATTGCTTACAGTCTTTATGGGCTTAAACCGAACACAGTAAAAGTATAATACAAAACGCGCGTGGCAATATTTAATGAAACGGCCACGAGTGCCCCGAGACCATGCCATTAAGCATAGGCGTGCGCACGAGGGGGCAGGGGGGGCGGCCGCCCCCACTAATCACCTAAGAAGGAGGGAGCATGGTCTGCCTCATACATTGACTTAATAGGGAGAGGGGGGGCGCAAAGTCTGCCCCATACATTGACTTAATATGGAGGGGGGGCGCGCTGCGACGAACCTTCGCCACCCCCCCTGAAGGGGTACCCTCCGCACGCCTATGCCATTAAGTGATGCTGTACATGATATGTGTGTCATGATTTGCACGTTAGGACCTATCACTTACGTTCGTCATACACCCTTGTCACGCCATACCAATTTTGGTATATATCAAGATAAGGAAACGGCCGTAGGAACACCACGGCCATGGCGTAGAAATCATAACGACCATGACAAGTTAGTCATGATTTTCATGATATGACCAGTTGTACATTCACAAGTGACTTGATGCCCATTTTGCCAGTAGAGTTCCCTCATGGCTGGTTGTTCCTGACACCATGAAAGCATTGCTGTGGGGTGCCCTTTGGCAGCTTTCATGGCTTTGATGGAAGTGGAAGCTTTCTTCCATGTTAAATCATTGCCATCTTCAGTTTCCCAGCAACTAGCATCAGATAATCCCACAGCGCCCTCACATGACTAGTTAATAGCTACTATGTGCTTAATGCAAAATTGCCATACATGCACTTTATTGCCAACAAATCTTGATTACCTTGTATGCACTTATGGGTGCCATATTTATCTGTGACAGCACACTGTGCCTGGTCTGTGATACTTCACAAGGAGCAACTTCAGCTGTTCACATTTTTCTTTCCGGGGGTATCAGCAAACATCTATTTGCATAGCATCAGGTGCCACTGTTTTCCAAGCACTTTGATTAACTTACCACTGTTTTGCGTTTCAGTGAAAGTATTTACGCAAGCAAATGTATTGAAAAGTTCAAAATAGGTTTCCAGATTACTCTTTAATGCACAGTAATGATAGCTTTTGTACTTTCTCTGCATACGGAATAGTGACACTATTCCACTTGTCCGCATCCACTGTTGCTCAAAATCCCATCCTCCCCTCCACATCTTAAATACTAGGCGGATGACTGTTTTTTCAGCGGATGTTTGCCACAACAACAACAGTAGGGAAAAAGACACGCACTCCCTGGTCCTGTTCAGTTTCAAAACTACTTAATGTTGCTGCCAGCATTCTAGGGAATAGTGCCCGCCAAGTACGCAGCACACATATCTGCCTTCTGATGAGTACCTGGAGAATCTTGGTGTTGCATGCCCGGTCCATTTCTACTTCTCACTATTAGCCTTGCATGGGAGTACTTATTATATGAAATTAATGTCTAATAACAATCCACTTCTGAAAGCTGGATTGCCACATGCACTGACCTGCAAGTGAAAGATGCGCTTTAATTTGATTGTGCTTCACATCACTGCAGGTAGCAGCAGAAGGTGCATTGTCATTTAATGTATGGCAGACGCTGCGTGTTCTTACAAATAGATTTATTGTTGTCCTCTCCATGAAGAGTTCCCAGTGCACCTGAAAAGCACTGGGCTCAGTGAACCTCTTCTTGAAAATATTTCTCAAAGTAAAGCTACTGTTAACTGAGCACTGAGGTCCAGCCGTTTCCAGACCTGCCCATTCTCTACAGCTTGAAAAAACTGAGATCAAGACCACGGGTTGTGCTCTACACATTACCATATTACTTTGCCGCATCACACTTTTCGTCTACATTAACGAACTTAATAGCCTATTTCTCATTTTTTGCCTTTTCAAGCGCTGAGTGCATTGTCTGGAATCATGTGTGCCTGGAGACCACCTACAAAGGTACTTCTAACAGAACTTAGCTTGTATTAGCGCAGTACATATACCAGGCCCGTAACTAGGGGGGGGGCCTTAGGGGCCCGCCCCCCCCCCCCCCCCCCCCGAAATTTTTTTGGAGGGGGTTTCTCTTGGAGGGGGGTTTTACCGAAAATAAGTAAAATAAATAGTGAAAATGGGTGTTTTTTGCAAGTGGGCCCCTCCCCGAAAAAAAATTCCTGGCTACGGGCCTGACATATACGGAAGAAAAACGACATAGACGTAAAGAGAAAGGTGGGCGCTAACAGGCCTACCTTTAATATGTCTTATTACATTATTTGTTTACCATTCTGCCAAATTACGAATGCACCTTCACTCTTGCCTTCTTGCTTGATGAACTTGTAAAAATAATAAATTTTGTGTTTCATTCACAGTAAGTACAAAAAAAAGTTGTTTTCCTCCATCTCATACCTGTCAGCTTCAAAATAGGATGTGAGTCTTGTGTGCCTTAAAATAAAGCGATGTTCATACCCTGGTTTCCTCTGTGGCTTCGTTGATACCAAGGGTGCATGCATATTCCCTGTACTGCTCTAGCCATTTATGAAACACAGTAAAGAAAAACACGTTCTCTACGGTAAAGGTACATTCCAGCAGGGAGTAGAGGTTAGGTGACAAATTGCTGATAGGGTTCTTTTCAACAATGAACATAGCTATGTGGTTATGTCAGCAGAGAAGCAGATAAAACCAGAGACCAAGGTGAGAAGCAATATTGCATCCACGCCGTCCTCGATATAATTATTTCCTTTTGTTATGACTGATTTCTCCAGTCATTCTTTAGCATGTGTTCTGCTAAGCAATCTTAAACACAATAGTGGCAAAACATTCTGTGTCAAGTTAGGGCTGTGCTTAGTGGGTCACACTTAGCAGGTGTCATAATTTGTAGGCTGCATTTGCATGGACTGGATTAAACCATACATTTCTTTATGAGAAAGAAACTGAGTAGCACCATGAAGAAAAGATGGGGTGAAAATGACAGACACAACATATATGTATCTGTTGCCTTCTCTCTATTTCATCTACAGCGCTGTTTGATTCCTCCCTAGCAAAAGCCGTATTCAGTAGTACACGTGCAGTGTGCGCTACCACACACATGCCAAACAAGTGCTCCACAAAAACTGTGGGAGTCATTCATTTTCAGAGTCAAGTGTAGGAGCAGAAGCTCCAAATCTGGTATGAAAAAGAAAATGAGTGTACCACTCTTGCCAGAAAGTAAGGTTTCCAAATGCTACGTATTTGGTGAAAAACTTTAAATATACCTTTCTGAGATAACGGATTTGCAGGGAACTGCAGGATTAGTACTGTTTAATTAGTACTGCAGATGATTTTAAGTATGGTCACATATGCATAGTGTGCACATACATTTTCACTGCACAGCAAGGGTTATTGCAATGAAGCCACAAAGTTTTCTGTAAATATTAAATTGCAGCTTTATATCTAGACAGATATGTTATGCAAGACGTACATTACACACTGCAAATGAAAGTAAGTTGTGCAAGGCATACAAGCGATACTTCACTGCATAATATATTATATATGTATAGCTGTAAAGCCCATGTAACAATTATAACTGTAGTTTAAGACGGCCGAGATCACTATATATGATTTTGTTGTTGGTTTTGCCTGGATGTGTACAACTATATAGACCCACGAAAATGTGACCGGCGCAGGCCGCGCCGGAATGTTTGAGAAATTTAGATTGCTTTAGACCAGGTACTCAAACTGTCTGGCCTTGGGGCACCCCAACGACTATTCGAGAGTGCCGCGCAACCCCTAACAATTTATCTTAAGCATGAAGACAATCGAAAGCGGGGCGGGGGGGAGCTGATATCACTGCTGATGTAGAACGCTCGATAATGCATAGACTTGCGATTCCCTGTGTTCTCGTCGCGTAAAACGCCCGCCTATTATACACTGCATGCTCCAGGAGCCGCGCAGCCTAAACAGTGTGTTCACGCAAACGAAGCGCCGGAGGTACAGAGGTCTGTTTTATTTTTTGCAAAACAAAAGGCGTAAAGCTAAGCCTAAATGCTCGAAGCGACGCGTCTTACGTGTACCAAAGCGCTCGTTGCGCGTTTTGATTACAAAACCAGCATACAGCAGTGGCAAATCACCGTGTAGGAAAACTGCCATAGTCGCCGACGCGCCATGAGCCACGAATAAAACGCCGAGGGGCCCGTTAATGTCGTTTGATCTAGCTAGAACACTCACGATTCACGGGCATGAATTACCAGCGATCTGCGCGTTCTGTCGCCACGGGTCCGCGAATGTACGCGAATGCGGTGTGCGATGGTTTCGTTAAATGCAAAATGCAATGCAGATTTGCTTGTGTAAATAAATAAATTATAGCTGCTAATGAGGAAGCAGGTTGCACTATTTCTGGCCGCTCGCGGATGTCCTGGGTTTCGCCGAACTCAGCTAGGGGTTCAGCGAAACCCAATTTGAGAACCCATCTATTTTAGAGCTATTTGCGCTATATTTGCGTGCACGACACGAGTAGTCGAGTTCATTCTGTAGCTAAGCCTCCGCGATAACGCTGGAATGTTCAATCACTCGATCATGTTAAAAAGACGATACGTTTCAAATCAAATCAAATCAAATCAAAATGAGTTTATTAAAACGTGTATACAAAAGATGCGTACATAATATTTGGACCAATAGCCTACGTGGCTAGTAGCTGGTCCAATAGAGAAAATACATAAAAGTTAGCAGCGCACATGATTGGTCATGAAAAAAAAATGATTGATTTTATACATATGGAAGATTCAGCGATGTACAATCTACGTATGGAAAGGTGATTACAATTCACTAGACAAGAAAAAGCGTTTACAAGAAAGGTTGAAGTTACGCGTAGTTTTTATTTCTAGAGGCACAGTGTTCCAGGTTACAGCTCCGAAGAATTCTAACAATCGTTCGCCATAAACATTGTTACAGGGAGGAAGATTTAAATTTAACTGACTTGTTTGCCTGGTGTTCGCACGCGGGAAGTTGAATATGGTGTTGGGTAGTGGAAAGCTTGTGTTCAGTATTTTGTGAACTAGGCAAGTTACCTTATAATTTCTTAGTGCCGTAAATGACAGAATATGAAGATCATTGAATAGGATGCTACTGGGGTAATGAACGGGGGAGAATGTTATTATTCTTAAAGCACGTTTTTGTAACTGCAGTATAGGTCTTAAATAAGTTTTGTATGTTAGGCCCCAAGCCTCACAGCAATAGCCGAGGTGTGAATGAAACAGAGAAAAGTATATGCAACGAAGTAGAGAACGAGGAAAATATTGGCGGGAACGGACCAGTGCATAACAGCTGAAAGCTAGTTTCTTACACACAGCATTGATTTGGTCTCTCCAGTGCAAGTTGATGGTCAAAACGAACTCCCAAGTATTTGAACGTGTCGACCCTATTCAGAGTTTGGTTGGCCAGAGAAATGTTAAGGCTGCTGTAGTTCACTATTTTCCTGTTTGAGTGAAATACGACGTATTGAGTTTTCTCAGTATTTATGGCTAGCCTGTTTTCTGTAAACCACTTATTTATTATTGCCATTTCTTTCGATATAACGTCTTGCAGTGAAGGAAGGGAGTTACCCGAGTAAAGTAACGCTGTGTCATCAGCATACATTAAGACTTTTGTGAACTTAAGAGCTTGCGGTAGATCATTCACGTATAAAGAGAAGAGAATGGGACCCAAAACCGATCCCTGTGGTACTCCGCATGTAACATCAGCAAAAGTAGAGCAATATTTGTTAACTACTACGTGCTGTCTACGTGCGTGGAAATAGCTCTGGATGAATTGAAGCGCATTTCCAACAACTCCATAAGATTCTAACTTTTCAAATAGTCTAGCGTGACAGATTGTGTCGAATGCCTTTCTTACATCGAGAAATATTGACACTGCAACGTCCTGCTTGTTTAGAGCAGTGTTAATAAATTGTGAAAGTGTTGAAACGGCGGTAGCAGTAGATCTACATGCAATGAAACCATGCTGCTGCGGGCAGATAATGTTATTGTTTTCAAAAAATTCATTTAATTGTAGCGCAATGAGTTTTTCGAATAGGGTATTCACTGCACTAAGAATAGTTATTGGTCTATAACTACCCGGGTGGTTCGGGTCACCAGATTTATACACTGGGATGACCTTACCAACTTTCAATGCGTCTGGGTAACAGTTGTTGCTTACTGCGTGATTGAACATGTGGCAGAGGGGCCCGCACAAGATATCGATATTGTTTTTCAGGATCCTAACCTGAATACCATCGGGTCCAGATGCCTTATTTGCAGATAACTTTCCTACGATTGATTTTACTTCATCAAGTGCTATTTCACGGAAATGAAAGTCACATTCAATAGATCTTTCAAGCCTGGTTGTGGAAACTGTTAGGGCAGACTGTTTGTATATTTTCATACCGATTGTGGAGAAATGATCATTAAAGTCATTAGCAGTCCGAACAGATACATTTTCTGGGGTAACATAGCGTTTATCTTCTAATCCTACTACATCTCTAACAATTCTCCATATTTGCCTTCCATCACCATTTTGCCGCTTAATTAGGTTGGTGTAGTAAGTCTTCTTTGCTTTCCGAATTAACATAACTGATTTGTTTCGGAAAAACTTAAACTGGCCTTTATAATACTTGTTGGCTTTGTTGTGTTTTAGTTTATTATAAAAGTAATCTTTCTGTTTTATTAAAAGCAGTATGCTATCATTCATCCAGGGACATATAGCGTAGTCATAGTTGTGCTTAGAATTGCACCGAGATTTTTCTATAGCTTGAGTGATGCAAGTCTATAATGTTTTGACATTCCGTGTGAACGTTTTCACTGTATAGGTTACCAAAGCACGTAGTGTTCAGGATTTCACGCACGCGTGAATAGTTTACCCTTGTGCAGTATTTAGAACTTCTTTGGCGAAGAGGAGCCATACAATCTCGAGGCAAAAACAAATATGTTGGGCAATGGTCAGCAATTGCAGTGTCATAAACACCTGCCCGCACATCAAGATCAACATTACATAAGATATGATCAATGAGCGTCGAAGACCTGTCACATACTCGAGTAGATGATGAAATCACATTCTTAAGATTGAAAGATTGCAGAAAAAATACATAGTCGTAGCAAGCATCTCTAGACAGGTCGATGTTCATGTCACCACAAATAATAATCGGACTGTGGACGGATACAATAGGGTCAATAACACTTTCCATCAGAGAGATAAAATCGTTTACACATGAGTTCGGGGGGACGGTAAACCACACCTATAACAGCGCCATTTTCAAGCTTCACAAAGAGGATTTCAGCGCTTTGACAGCTGTAGGAACAGTCAGGTAGATATTGGAAGCTTATCTTGTCTCGTATAAAAAGCGCGACACCACCACCACGTGCTATACTTTCTCTTGGTTGCGATAGCATGGTATAACCAGGTATTTTTATCTTTTCACCCTTTCTAAGCCATGTTTCCGATATCGCGATGATGTCGTAGGAAAAGGTATGTTGAGATATGTAGCCTAAGAGCAAGTCTAGGTTTTTAGTAATACTGCGCAGGTTGCAGTGAATCAGTGATAAGAAATCATACCCTTGGCGTGTTGCTTCAAAATTAGCGAAATCCATTGTTCATTTTTTTTCCCTCACGCTTACTGTACCTGAGCAAGGTCTTCAGCACATGTCACATGAACTACACGCGAATTTTCTGTTTTGCGCATGAGTATCTTCCCATCAGATACCCAAGTGAACTTCCATTTATGTTCCCGCTTTGCATTTAGCGCTTTGCTCAGAAGTACTTTGTTTGCTGAACACAGATGCTCATTAATGAAGATGGGAAGGTTGTCTTTCAAACCTAAGGACGACGTGTTTAGTCTGTGTTTTTTAGCTGCTTTCAGGACCCTGTCTCTGACTTTGCGAGATGCAAACCTAACCACAATGTTTTGTTTGGCCTTATCCTTTGTCGGAACACGATGAATTACTTCGATGTCTGTATCCTGAATTTCGGATTCGACGCAGACAGCAATTTTCTTCATGGTTAAGACAAGGTTTTCACCTGGCGCGACTGGGATGCCTTTAACTTCAAGATTGTTCTTGCGACTGTGCTGCTGCAAGTCAACTAATTCTTTTTTTATTTCCTTCAGGTCATTGAAAAGGCGAGCGTTTTCTTTCTCAATTTCTTTGTTCTTAGTCTTGGTTTCAACAAGCTCTTTCCTTACTTCTGCGATTTCTGTCTTGAACATCTCAAATTTTTCGTTAATGAATTCCATGCCCTTCCGGACGTAGGCAATCTCTTTTTCTATGACCTTAGTTATGTCCTTCTTTAATTCAGCGTGTTGCTTGTCGAGCCTATCCGACAAGTCTGCCAGCGCACTGGCTACCTCCTTCACCGTTGAAGGCGGCTTTGAAGACATTGCAATGACAATAAGCGGAGCAATCCAGTAGCCTAAGTACGGTATAGTATGCTACTACGAAGTAGGCAGCTACTGACGTACCTGCGTAGAACAAGCAAGCGGTTACTTGCTCCTCGACTTTGTGGCTGCCTGGATTGCTCTGCTATGACGCCTTCCTCCACCGGGGAACCCTTTTTGTAGCCGCTCGGTGACGTCAACGCTCACCAGAGCGCCGACGCAGCTTGCAGCTTGATTACTGGTGGATTACTTGCACTCGGCCAGGTGCTGCGCTGTGCTGCCGGCTGGCTTCGCAGCGAGCGTTGGCAAGTGATGGCCCCGTGAATGCTGGCGATCTGCGTAGAACAAGCAAGCGGTTACTTGCTGCTCGACTTTGTGGCTGCCTGGATTGCTCTGCTATATGTTCCACCGGCGATTAGATTATCGGTGGTCATGATGGCCGTTAGCATAAATTGCGAGTGTACGATCGAGTGAACTTGGTTTTCTGGGCACAAGTCTGCTCCATTGAGAGTTTCTTCTTTAACAGCTGGTCTAATTGCCACCTTCGTCATAACCTCGGGGCAACAAATGACTTAGATCGCCAGATGAGAAGCGGTTCTGAATGCAGGGTTCAGGCCCGTAGCCAGGAATTTTTTTTCGGGGGGGGGGGGGGGGGGGGTGGCCCACTTGTTTAAATCCTTGAAAAACACCCATTTTTATTATTTTGTCTCGGTGAAACACCCCCTTCCATCCGAATTTCGGGGGGGGGGGCCCTCGCCCCCCCCCCCTGGCTATGGGCCTGGCAGGGTTCGTACTGTGACTGAACGCAAAGCGTGTGAACTTGCATAAGCTCTTCCTAGGTATACTTCCACATGTGAGAGTGCCTCTCTCGGTATATATGCTCACGGCAAACATGCCTGTTTTACCGCAAAGCAAATTTCTGTCAAATCCTCTGTTTTGCTTAGCTCTAACTGTTGTATCGCCGCCGGATACACCGTCCGGCGGAGACAAAAATGCCCGACACCACACTAACCTATCCACCCCTCCTTTGTATCCTCCTCACCCTCCCTTCATGTTCCCATCACCTTCCTATACTATATATCGTGGCTATGCTATGCTTTACCATCTCCCCTCCTCCTTTCCATACTCACCCTCACATCCATTCTCTCACCCTCACTCCCTTTCCCTCCCCTTGCTATGCTATACTATACATCAGAAAGATTTCATTCATTGTTTTTCTTTATAGCAATCACCGAAATGAAATCAGCAGACAAGCATGAGAATATGTGATCAAGGAATGCACAGATAATTAAGTACAGCTCATTGCAGGAGTAGAGCAGAGACAGGCTTGTGAGAGAGTCTGGTGTGATGTAGCGGAGATGCCCTCTCCCCTCAAGAGCAACATCTGACGAGGCAGTTCGAACTGTCCCCATTCTTTCTGATTTGCTCTATTGCTGTGCGCACATATGATATGTGGTGTCACAGCCAGTGGAAATTTAGGCACTTTTTGCAGGACAGATGCTGGCTTTTTCTTCAATGAGTCATTGAAGCTTTCGCGTCAAAATTGATCCCTCAATGGCAACCTAGCCAAAGCACTGCACCTTTTTCTAATTTTCCCCACTTGCGAATTACTAGCCCAGTGACGGGGCAGTAGACACACGCGCGTAAGGGTATCTCCTTTCTGTCTAGCTTCGCACGTCACCAGAGGGTTCACACTGTTGTGCAAATAAAAATTATTATTATTATTATTATTATTATTATTATTATTATTATTATTATTATTATTATTATTATTACTACCCGCGGCCATATGTGATTTTAACCATTTGTCACTCATGTAAGTGATGGCTTGTTTATTTTTATTTAGCAGAGCACTTTTTGTATGAAGTAATTTCACGCTGCGATTCTATAATTGCCAATTGTGATTCTTAAACTCACAGCATCATCGGCTGTGCTCCCGAACAACTGGCTACCGGCTCGTAATATTACGATACTAAATAAAGGCAATCATCACTAGTTGACAGCTGCTGTGTTGTATCACTCACCTCTTCGTGTTGTAAACTTTTAGAACACATTACTACTGACAAGGTCACTATAGGTTTCTACATGATTGAGCAATTCTAAGTCCTATGCAGCATGGTTTTACGAAGAGCCTCTCCACTGTAATTCAATTAAGTAATGTAATTCATATTCTTGCCTAGCATTTTTGACAAATCAGGGCAAACTGGCATCATATTTTTTTTCTATTTTAGGAAAGAGTGATTGCGCATCATGCACGAAACTAATAGAAAAACTTGATTATCTAAACATTCCCTTATATCTTGTAAGGTGGATTTCTGCTTATCTTAATAACGGTAGGCAATTTGGTGAAGCTGTTAATTGCTCTTCCAGTAATCTTCCTGTAACGTCTGGCATTCCCCAGGAGAATGTTCTTGGACCATTATTATTAAACATATATGAATGACACTGTTGGCACTATTATTCAGCCTGTACAAAGAAAACTATTTGCCGATGACTATTTACTTTTTAATGAGATTGTCAACCAGCAAGATCAAATTACAATAAACTCTAACGTTCAAAATATACTAGCATGGTGTGCCCACTGGGATATATATGCAGCTTAAGGGGAGATGCGATTCAGAAAAAAATGTTGTGTTAATCTGTAGCCTAGGGCAATGAAATGTTTGCTGTATATATAGGCTCTTATGCTGATTTCAAATATGTAATTAGTTTTATAGTAAGTTGCACAGTTTTCGTTTTGTGCCATGACAATGCGTAAAGTATAGTTCGTTTTGTACAAACTTTTTATGCCACTGAACTTTTATGGTTCTGAGCCATTAATGGCTCATATTACTCCACATTAACTGTAGAATGCAAATAACTATCAAGAAAGTGCGTATACAACGTTTTGATGGTAAAGAAAAATTGTAATGCGAGAATTCTTAGAATCCTCAGCCCATACTAATTGCTTACTTTAAGTTCGTAATAATTATACAGGCGATATCAAGTTTTAAAGCAGATACTTGCACCCTTCACATGGTAAGGAATATGTGGGCAAAATTTCATCCCCGCTCGGTCTATCAGAAGTACCACAAACATGATTTAAAAACTCAAGAAGTTGCCCAAAATTGGATCTTGAGAAAAACGCATTTGAAATGTATAAGTTTAAGCTCGTCTATGCGGAAAAGGTTTGTCACTAAAGATGAGTTATTCCATCATGAGAGCTTGGCAATCATGGTTATTTTGAGCATGTGGCTATAGTGAACCCGTCATGCGAAATTCAAAGGCAAGCAGCCACGTGACAATTTCCAGGGGGGCCCAAGACAATGAGCAATTTTTAGTTTTCTAGTCTGTAAAAAAAGATCGAGTAAAAAGGGTGCTTTTTGTCACACAATAATCGTCATCTGGCTTGCCTGCGCTTCATTTCTTGAAAACTCGGCGCTGGCCACTTTCCTATCAAGAATGCTATGTGACGCTGATAACGCGTATGTCGTTCGTGACCTGAAAGCGCCGGGCGCGCGGCGATAATGCAAGGAAAGGAACACAAGATAGATGACGATTATTGTGTGACAAAAAGCACCCTTTTTACTCGATCTTTTTTTACAGTGTAGCCACCTTGTGCTCTTTAAAATCGATTTTAACCTACTTCAAGTTTAATTACGAATCTTCAGTTTTTTGTCATGAAAGTAGAAAAACTAAACTTGTGAAAGCAAATAAAAACGAAAAATATGTAATTTTGGAAAAAACTTGCGTTTTTCGACTCGCATCTCCCCTTAACATTGATGAAACAGTATCTACGAAAATCAACAAAAAACTAATAAACTGTCGCTTACCCATCATCTTGCATCTACGCCACTTGCGGAGGTTGATGAATAGAAGTACCTCGGGGTTATAATAAATGATAATCTCATTCAGAACTCTCATTTGGAACTCACACATCTCTCACCTTTGTGACTCAGCTTTCAAAAAACTTCGCTACATTAGACACAAATTAAAACACGCTCCTTCTGAGACCTGTGTAATTGCTATACCTCTCATGCCTGTCCTAAACTCCAATATGCAGCTATTGTATGTGCAGATAATCTGCGAATGTGCAGATAACACAAGAACAAGTACAATGTATTATAATGAAGACAAAACTAAAAAATACATATTTTTCAAAACAAAAACAAAATAAGAACAATGCTGTAGAAAAAACATAGATACGGATATTGTGACGGCGGCGTAGTATGCAATGTGAAATAATTATAAGTATTTTCGAACACCGTGACAATGCACGTACAACACTAGCAATAATCAATTTTTATAAAAGATTTTTAGCATGCTCTTCAAAGCTTCCAATGCTCGTCGAATTCAATACAGACACTGGCAAATGCTTCTACTGTTTTATCGTTTGGGGAAAAAAAGAATACGTGTGCACATCAAGATAGGATTTTGGAACCGACAACACAAATTGACTGCTTGATGTCACATTGCTGGTTTGCCTGGGAACAACATAAGTTTTAGTGTCAATATTAAGATGTCCTATTGATAACAAAACATTAAAATGTACCAAGTTTCATGCAATATCACTCCAGTGATTCTCCAAGTGACCTAATGACGCAACACAACATTCAGTCTTTGTGACGAAGAAAAGAAAAATCCACGGCATTAAATATCTATTCTTACTAAATTGTCTTTCCCCCCCGAACCTTATAAAAAGTCACTCACTGTCTGCTGAACAAGACATCACCGCTCTGCCTAATTAACCCCTTATAAAGCTAGAACTAATGTCTTGCAGTGTTACTTTTTTCCTTGAACAATAACTGTCTGGAACAGCCTACCTCATAGCACACTTATCAACATCGACTCTATCCAATCCATTACTACCTAAATTTAGTCATTTCTGTTTTCAAATAGAGTTCCGTTTGTTTGCTCACATTTTTTGTGCATTATATAGGTAGTTTTCTCATTGTATTATTTTTTATTGTGCATCCTCTTTCTCTGTATTGCATTTTGCAATGTTTCTTTACTAGTTCATAGAATTCACTTTATACAGATCCACTTTGTACATTACTTATAGATTGCCTACATGCTTGGCACTCTTTGTTTGTACTTTTCCACTCCTGTCTGGGCCTTCTAAGGCCTTAAGTATTGTTAAATAAATAATAAAAAACAGTTTTTTGTGCCTCTTCTAATTAAAGCCAACTCCAATTACCACTGTTGCAACTGAAAGTTGTAGCACCATTTTTTTTCTTGATGCCGTGTGGTGGTAAGTACAATTATCCAAAAAAAAGTTTATAAGGGATACTATATGAGTGGCTTACACATGCAAATAAAACAACATTTGATAAATGTAATACATGTCAAATGAAAATGGTATACTTCATTTCATTTCATTTCCTTTACATTAATAACCCAGGAGGGGTATTACATAAGGGGCAGTTATACAAACAAAAAATCAGAGTAATTTTCAACGAAAACTTGTTACTTCTTCCATGAGTGCAAGTGAGGTGGTGATGGAAGCGATGTGGTAGGGGAGGCCATTCCAGTTTTTGGCTGTTCGATGGAAAAATGATGATCAGCCAGCGACAGTACGCGCACTTGGGCGAGCAACGTTACGTGTATGGCCTGTGCGCAGTGAAATGCACGAAGGAGGTAGATTGTTAGGTGTATGGGGAAGTAAACTGTTGGAGAATTTATCATATCATCATAAGTTTGGAATATGACAACAATGTGCCTAGGCGGTCCAAACCAGAATCAGCTTTTAATAATGAAATGCTGATACCGAATGAGAATGATGAATAAATACCTCTTACGATGCAATTCTTTGTGGATTATAAAGCGCTGCTGACGTAGATCTGGTGAGCATTCCATATGGGTGACGCATATTGGAAGTTTAAGTACAACCAATGTTATGTATGCAAGTAATTTTACATGTTGAGGAGCACTGCAAATGTTAAGTTTCAGAAATTCGAAAGTTTCATTTGGAGATGATGTGATATTGGTCACATGTACGTGTGCACCAGCTGATTAAGGTCATGTGATTGTAATGCCTGAGGTACTACTTGAATGAGTTGACAGTCTCAATGAGGGTGTTATCAAGGGTGAAAGGGAAATGATGACGGTTATGGCTGTGAGAAATTGACATGGATCTACATTTTTAGGATTTAAGACCACGATCCAGTGATCACACCTGTTCTTAGCATTAAGTCATTCTGCAATGAAATGAGAATGTTACTGTTATTGATAGATAAAGAAAAAACACAGTCATCACAAAGCATTCAAATGTGAGAGGAAACATGCAGCGGTAGATCATTCATATTTATTGACAATATGAGGTTACATAATACTGAACTCTGGGGGATGCCCGATGTTACTGGAAGAAATTTTGAAGCAGTACTGTTAATAATGACCGATGGTGATTTATTACAAAAATATTCTTTCATCCATGTTATGACGTTAGGGTGCATGTGATCATTGATGAGCTATTTTATCGAATACCTTCGCAAAGTCAAGAAAAATATCTCGGTTACAATGTTACCATCAAGATTTGAGTAGAGATCATGTATAAATGAAGCAAGTTGGGTGTCACACCATAGACCGTTATAAAAGCCATGTTGTGACAGATGGAAAAAGTTATTGCTGTCCAAAAAATTCATAACAAGAAAATCATGATGTGTTCCATGATTTTGCAAGGGTCACCAGTGATTGATTTTCGGGCGATAGTTTATGGGTGATTGACAGGTACCTGATTTGTAGACTAGAACTACCTTGCTGTTTTTCCATTGGTCTGGAAGAGTGCCTAATGATAATGGTTATGAGGACAGCAGGTTTAAATACAAGGCAGAGATGTACTTGATGTTTTTTAAAAGCTTCTAGGTAATTTTGCCAGCACCAGCTGATGAGGATAACTCATGATTGTCACTCAGTGCAGATATTCCGACTGGTGGAAAAATAATATCAGGCATTGAAGGCATGACAGGAACAGAATTTTCCCAAAAATGCTTGACAGGTTCGGTTGTGAAAACATATGGAAAAGCTAAATTAAACATGTTGGCACAATCTAGGTCAGATATTATGCAGTGAAGCATTGTCGGTGTGGCTTGTAAGCGCAGTTAAATACTTTGCATTACTTGTTTAATTTGCAGGGTGTAATCTATGTCTTGCATAAGATTTCTCTAGATGCAAAGAACGTATTCAAGGTGTGCTCTGATTAGTTTCTGCGGCTCCGAGCAACAGTTACACAAAACTTTGCCGGCTTCACTGCATCAACTTTGTTGCGCAGGGAAGATTTATTCACGTGCACACTATTATGTGATCACACTGCAAATTAAAATTGTCCACAGTACTAATTAAACAATACTAATCTTGCAGTTCCTGCGAATCCGTTTCTCAGAAACATATTTGAAGTTTTTCATGAAATAGCTAGTGCTGCAAAACTTGTGTCCTTTCTCTTCAGTTTTAGAACTGTTGGCATGCATTTAACTTTCTGGCAAGAGTGGTATCTCATGTTTTCTTTCAATTATAGAAACCATACTTTTCAGATGTAGTGCACCTGCTCTTATACTTGACTCTGAAATGAATAACTCCCACAGTTCGTGAGGAGCACTTGTCTGGACTGTGCTTGGTAGCACGCAGTGCAGGTGTACTGCTGAGGAGGGAATCAAACAGTGTCAAATAGAAGGCAACAGACATGTATATTGTGTCTGTCATTTTGTTTGTCTGTCATTGTGTCTGACATGTATTGTGTCTGTCAGACGCAGGATATTTTGGCCCTATTGTGTATCAGAAGATGCTCAGCGTAGACACGTGCTAAAAATGATTGGAGAGATTAGTCAAAATAATAGGAAATAATTGGCATAAATGCAGTATTGTGTCTCACCTTGGTGCTGGATTTTATCTGTTTCTCTGCTTATGCAACCACATAATTCTGCTCAACGTGGAAAAAAACCCCGCTAGCAATTTGTCACCTAAGCCGTAATCCCTGCAGGGCTTGTTTCATCGTACTTTTACCGTACAGAAGAAAGTTAGTTTTTCCTTGCTGTGTTGCATAAAACATGGCTAGAACTGTACATGCTATGCGCATGCACCCCTGGCATCAACAAAACTACACAGGAAATAAAAGGTATGAATATCAGTTTATTTTAAGGCGCACAAGAATGTCACATTCTATTTTGAAGCTGACAGGTAAGAGATCGAGGAAACCAACTTTTTTCTTACATACTGTGAACGAATTACAAAATTTATTGTATCTACAAAATCGTTCAGCAAGAATGCCAGAGTGTTGTGTGTCAGCGATTTGTGCAGCGTGGTAAACAAATATTGGAATAAGACACATTGAAGGCCGGCTCGTTACAAGCCACTTGGTGGTTGTTTTCCAGGAACACATGCTTTCTTAGCACCCTTGACATACCAAGAATGTAATTTCAGACAAGGCACCCAACATGTTAGGCTTTAAATGTATGAGTGCTTTTTAGGTGCATTGAGGTCTTCTTCATGGAGCAGACGACAATAAACCTATCTGCAATAACATACAGTGTCAGTCGTATATTAAATGCCAATGCACCTCCTCCTGATACCTGCAGCGATGTGAAGCACGATAAAATTAAGGCGTATATTTCACTTTCAGTTCAATACATGTGGTAATTCAGCTTTCATAATTGAGTTGTCATAAGACATTGAGTTCATATTTTAAGCACTCTCGTGCAAAGCAAATAGAAGTAGAAATGGGCCGAGCATGCAGCACTGAGACTCTCCAGCTACTCAATAGGAGGCACACATGTGGAACAAAATATCACGTGTGCAATATAATGCCACCTTTTTTTTTGCTGGAAAGTCATGCATGCAACTATCAGCCACCCAATTTTTTGTTGTTGGTGGGCTAATACTCTTCACAGAAATATGGTGGCCAGAGGTAAGGTGGGGCAAACATTACTATATTGCATGCAAACGTTAGAACTTAGTGGGATTTTCTCCTCAAAGGCACATGCGTATGAGCTTGAATCAACGCTCATGCACTTTGGCTGACACAATTTCTTTCTTAAAGGGAGAATCTAGCTTGTCATCGTGCTTTTCGTCGTTGTGTTGACACACTCTCTTTCTTAATTTTTTATACAGCTCACAAAATTGCCCACCTTACATGATGCACGCATGTCACTGCAAATTACCTGTCCTCTAACATGAACCATAACACTTCAAGTGCCATTTATTTTTTGAGCTGCCAGAGACTAGAATGATCTGCCCCACCATGCTGTTGCCTTAACATGTAATACCGCATTTCTGGATATTGCGCATACTGTAATGCCCTTCGGCCTCTTCAATGCTGCCGCAACATTCGAGCGAAGGATTGAGACCATTTTGTATCCCACCATGACAACATGTGTCGCACCATAATGCCTGCTTTTATTGTACTAACATGCTAGCCACCCCTTAAGTAAGAGGATGGCCGGTGACTCTGCCATGCGACTCATGAGCGGGACGATTTCTTTAGCAGTGGAGCATATCAGTAGTCGTGCTTCAGGAATCTGGGCCGGTCCTCTACTGCCTTCTGAAGTTGTATGGGACAATATATTGGGGTAGCAGGGAAGTCGCATGGTCCTGCGACAAGAACTGCACGAGTCCTCGATGTGGGCCGCTACAGTGGGGGTGTGCAGATTCAGATGTGACCTGTTCATGCAACTTTAGACGTCACTGGTCTTAAGGATTTTTTGCATTTTTTGTAAGGCACTCCATGTGGCCACCTTTTGTTGAAACAACCGCACAACAAAAACACTACACTTCAGTCCAGATTTTAGTCATTGTGGAGATCGGTATAGATACGTTTCTCAATCAGCATGCCAAATACATGTCAGAAATTATCGATATGAGATATGGGAAATGCCTTTTTTCAACCTCTGTTCAAACCCCCCCCCTCCCTCCCGATTTTGAACTTTTTGCTGTCCCAGCCCTCCGCGGGACTAAACTTGCATTTGCGACCTGGTACTTGATAAGGTGTTTGAGACCCCTGCTGTAAACGATGCCTATTGCAGTCAAAAAACCTTCTTACGGTGCATAACTTTGCAATGGCTCGAAGGTCTTTCGACAGCACTAGTTCGAACACATATAACTGAGTTTCGTATGTTTCAGCGCAAGGAGACACGAACACGAGAGAGAAGACACGAGGACACGGCGCCATGTCCTCGTGTCTTCTCTCTCGTGTTCGTGTCTCCTTGCGCTGAAACATAAGAAATGCAGTACCAACTAGTCCACGAGTCAGTTTTATATAACTGAGATAGCTCGTTCAGTGCATTGGTCAAGCAGGAAGGTTCCTAAACGTATGGTTACAGGAACATCGGCAAAAAGTAAAAAATGTGGGTAGGGACGTTTCTTTGACTTCTCATAATTAGAAATATGGTTGCCAGCCCCTGTTCAAGAAAACATGAGTTCTTGTGGCTCACCCTCATGATGGCACCAGGAACCTTCAATATTTTTATCTGTAAAGAAGTGTTACCTGGCATTATTGGCGTGTGCCGTGCCTCCCTTTATTTTTTTATGGTCTCACTGTGCTTTCGTTCTTCACTTCTTGGTTATTTGTTTCTAACATGAGCATGTTGTTTTAATCTTGGGTGTAGGCAACATATTTGGGAGTTGTGATGAATTTCGGTTGGATGTCAGCGCCAGTCCTTGTCTCACCTGCGTTGATGTGTCTACTTTAACGCTGGGCAGTTTTAAGTATGGAATACCAACTAGCCCGCTCCCATACGTGGCTCCGTGCATACAACCGACGGGGTGCGAGTACGTGATGGTGACGAAGTCGAAAGTATTTTCGCATAGAACTATCGATCGTGCAGTCATGGAGGCTTGAGCGTGTGGTGACTAATACGTATGTCACATGGGCACTTTCTACCGAAATCAAATTTCTGAGCCGTAATTGACTCCGCATCTAGCGCAATTATAAGCAAATCGCGATCAAGAAACTTGGACTCGATCGCCATCGAAATTACATCGTGTCGTGCCCATACTACGAAATCGGGGATGGACAGCGGTTTTTCTAAACGACGAAGTGGTTTAAGTACCGTGTATTTAACAGCTCAACCACGGCGAGTTCGATCGAACAAGCGCAAAAACTAGAGCAGGTTGCCGAACGAGTAAGAACGGCCGCGCAAACCGCAAAACTAACTTCCCTAGAAGCGCGCACAGCAAAACTAGCACAACGTACGGACTACCACAATGTTACCACCGCACAAGCACCACATGAAAATAAATATCACGGATCTCAAAGAGCACTGAAACAGGTTCGCGAAAGTCCTAGACATCGTAGATGCAAGAAAATTCGACGACGCAAACCAACGAGAAGAGAAGGCGAAAGGAAAGAACGTCAACCAAAACTTTGTTTTCTCCGCGGCTCATCAAAAACTGAAGAACTTTCAGAAAGCCGCGGAGCAAACAACAGAGTTTTCGTTGACGCTCTTTCCTTTCGCCTTCTCTTCTCGTTGGTTTGCGTCGTCGAATTTTCTTGTAACATGCACCAACTAGCCCAATAAGTTTTACTATCCTAGATGCAGCGGCCGTGGTAGTGATCACGCAAGCTCAGGCGAACCAGGAAGGACGGAAAACCACAGTACCAGTTCCAAACGCGAACACAATCGAACTATTCGCGTTCAAAAAAAAACGCAGCATATCCACGGAGTGAATGATGATGAGTGGGCGAAGCTGCGGAGGTTCATCGGTAAACCGTGAATCTTCCGTGAATTATGCCCGGTACATCATCACCGACGTGAGATCGGGCGCGTTTATACTAAAGGGTCGATGAGAGTTATGGTGACTGAAGCAATCATGGTTACACCGTGAAATCTTCAGTGCTTTCGCCCAGCATGTAATCAAAGCGATAGTGTGTGTGAAATTTTATTCAAACTTCAACGACCGGTCGCCGTCCATGGTCCGCCAAGCAGCACGATCCGGCAAGCGCACTCGTACTGCTCGTACGGCGGTCCGCGCAATCGGAGAGCAGCTGCACCGCCAACGCCATCTAGCGTACCTTCACCCAACCGCCATATTGTACGCATGTCTATAGGACAGCGCCCTCTCGGAAACGAGACGAGAACTGGAGATGACGACACCATATCCACGGAGTGAATGATGATGAGTGGGCGAAGCTTCGGAGGTGCGTCGGTAAACCGGTAATTTTCCGCAAATTCTGCGCAGTACATCATCAACGACGTGAGATCGGGCGCATTTATACTAAAGGGTCGATGAGAGTCATGGCGACTCGCAGCTCACTTTAATTTTACATGTACGTTGTGAATTTTTTTATTGTTTAATCACGCACAGGAGACATCTCACACAGGCACTACCTTGGAGGTCGAAATCCAGTGCCTACTGGCTACTCAGAATGCACGGACAACCGAGGAGCGCCGAGGTGATGTCATAAGGAGCTTCGCCCCTAAATATATTCATCATATACAAGTGCCGCCATCTAGCAGACATTCCAAGAACTAAACGAGAGGTGGCTACCTACAACTACATACATCTAGGACGCACGACCCACGGCTTAAGGAGCTTCGCCCCTATAAGCAAATACTACGCATTCCTGAGGCACAACATTAATATGTAAGTGTCAGGACGTGTGTTCTTTATTAGAAAATACATAGGTAGGCAATTCTAAAGACCCTAGTGTTTTTAGGCTGTCTCAGGCAAGGCAAAACATAGTAGTACGGCCGGCACAAGCTGTTTTACAAAGAGCTGTGCTGTGAGCACGGACAATGCCGCACGCCGACAAGGCTCGGTCTTAAGGTGCTTCGCCCCTAAAAGCACCCGGGCGACGACAAGCACTATCACAGTGTCCGCGCCCACCACATCCCAGTGAACCACTGATATCCTGTCAACCAATAACGGTGTGGCCACTTATCAAGTGTTTTAACATAACAGAGCTGTGAAGACATGATTGACTAGACACTGTAATATTCAAAAACAGCATGACCAAACATAAGTGCAGCTCGCCCCTTTTGAGGTAACCTAGACAGACTAATTGTGACGCAGGAGAAAGTAAAAAAATAATCTTGAAAAGCTGGCACCCATAACTATGTGGCCATTCATCAAATAATCTTAAAATTAACAAAGCTGCAAAGGCAGGCTTGACTAGATGCTGTAATATTACAAAATAGTGAACAAACCAATTAACAACTTTCCCTTTCGAAATATCCCAAACGAAATGTTGCATAGGAGAAATTATAACTAACATTACAAAATAGTGTGAAAAAACCAAAGAAGAACCTTCTTTTTTGGAATATCCCAAAAAATGTGGCACAGAAGAAATTAACCAATAGCCCTGCGGGATTGGCACCCGTAACCATACGGCCACTCGTCAAATGTCTTAACTAACATGAATTCTATAATGGCACACTTGATACGATACTGTAGTATTATAATTACATGGCACAAACAAACAGGTGCAAGTTGCCCTTCGAAAGCTATTTTAACTGCACAAAAACACAGTTGAAAGAACTGAAAAAAAAGAAAAGAACAAAAAAAAGGTTCGGGATCACATTCGAGCAGTTTGTCCAACTTTCTGGTGCACATTTGTAGTAACGTGCGAACGGTTCATGCTCCAAACAAGGTGACAGGGCGAACAGACAAGCAATTCACTCAGTCAACCAGTCAGGCTCGAGCATGTTGAATACAGGCCGGCACTGCCTCTCTGGAGAAAAAAAGAAAGTGGCACAAACTAAATTAAATTGGCAGAATAAAGCAGCAGACTTAAGTCACTTCAAGTACTAATGCATATTCAGAGAAAGCCTTGCTAATTTGCCTAGAAATCTACAACACTAACTTGACTCAACCTGCAATTGTGTTAGCCTTACGAAAACAAAAATAAAATTATTACATCTTGAAACTCACTGTTTCCTTTCCTATTGCATGGTGGTTCTCAATTAGCTACCACAGCACCATTAAATTTCAGTGGTAAAAAATGAATGCATTGCCACCCATGAGCACTGGCAAAATTTTTCTAGATATTCAACGTACAAAACTAAGCTTATAACTGGTGACTACTGTACTGAATACCTGTTGTGGCTACGAAATTACTAAAGAATTTCGCTTCTGGATGTCACGAATTATCTCGGGAGCGCTTGCAGTGGATGGGATTGAGAGAGACACGGGAGTCGGAGGTAGCACAGCAAACACACTTTATCGAACAAAGAGGCACACCATAATCAACAAACACTCAATTCGCGTCAAAAAGAACATTAAAACCGAAACAAGAACTAACTCTGATCTAACTCAAGTTCGTCTCTAGCCCTCAGCCAGTCTCTAGCCACTATGGCTGCTATGGCTTCTCTCTGGCTACGCGCGTGCGGTCGCGCACTGATCGAACGTCTTACTGTTCGTGGCGTTGGCTTGAAAGCGACGTAGCCTCGCCGTCACGTCGTGTCCGTCGCTGACGTTCTCGAAGCGGTCGTACGGTCGCCGTCTGTCAGCATCCGCCTGTCGATCCGCTTTTCTCCCTTGTTACCCGGTCGTCGAGGGTCTCGGCAGGTTAAGCCTAACGGCGTCTTCGGTCTCTCCTAAGTACCGCCCGACCGAACCGACGACGTGGCGCTCCGGGGACTGTCATGTGGGACGCAGCCGTCCTGTTAGGAAGGTGAAGCGCTGCAGGAGCACCGGGAACCGCTGAGCTGAGTTGCCGCAGGTCCGGGGAGCGTCTCTCGGCATCTCCCGAGGTCGACGGCTGCTTCCCGGCACCCTCACGCCGCTAACTCCAGATCCGGGCGCCTGCTGCTTTCGCCGCGAGAGCGACGCTGACTCCTTGACCTTCCTCGTTCGGCGCTCCACAGGACAATGACGTTTCTTCCTCCGGGGTTCTCGATCACGGTTCGGGTCGCGTGGCACGAGCCCCTATCTGGCCAATCCTCTACGTCGACGTGGTTGGTGCGCGTGCCATCGGGTGACTTTTTTTTCTCCTCGCGCATCGTCGCCGCGCTTGCCCGTTCGGCACGCGCCTCGTGCCCCTCCTTTACTCATCACACTGGAAAATGCTAAAAAATCAATGCATTTAGATTTCACTTTTGCTTGGGCAACCACAGATTGAAATAATTCATGTACAGCCACCTGTTCCAGTGTACTCTACAGAGTAAAGGAATTATGAGATGCTTATTCCTATAAATCATAACCACAACACATTCTTGTGCTTTCTGACACGCAGCCACATTTGAAGGTAGCAAATGCAAATAGAGCAATGTATTGTGATTGAAAGTATGGTCATTTAAATAATGCATTGTGATCACTACAGACTTCTTGGTATAACCTAAAGTGGTGAAAGTTAATCCACAGCCCTTCTGGTAGCCCTCATAGCCTGAGTGTTGCTTTGAGATGTTACAATGCAAAATCAAACAAAATTCTGCATACATACAGCTGACAAGCATTTCACAAGCCAGACATATGGAGTGCTTGGCAGCAATTACATGCTGACAACCACATATATCCTAAGTGTACTATATATAATAAGGTGCGACTAGGATGGTTCATAGTTTATTCTGGCATTGACAAAGTGGGTTGGAACACCAACATTAGCATAAGATGTATACCTGTGCATAAAACAGCAAAAATATTATGATTTTATTAAACTCACACCAGTAATGATTCAGTTCAATGTGAAAAAAAATAACAATAAAAATTGGGAAAATTGTATACCGTTTCTTCTGCCGTGATGGAGCATACCGTAGCCAGTCTGCGATGCCATTGTGTATTTCCACCTCTGTTGCTGTTGCAAACACCTTTTTCAATGTCTCTGAAAATCGAAAAAAAATATTTTTACAGCAGAGCTGTTAGGGTCGAGGATTGCCATGTGTCACATATAGAAAATGACGATCATGAACCAGCACATGCTGTATCACTGCTCAAGCATTCTGTGAAGATAGTCAATAAGAGAATCAGCAACGTGCGGCTCCTGATCAGTGTTAGCTACCCGTGTGTTCTCTTGTTAATCGTCAGTGGACCAGTGGCACAGCCATGTGTAGCATAATATCGCAAGAGTTGGGACAGAGACAGATGGGGCATTAAAAACCCAGCCAAGCCAGGGCCAGCTAAGTGCCCAGCAGCTCTGCTATGACCCAGCATTGCACGAATATGCAATTTTTTTTAAGAAGAGCGACACTTTTAAAGAATAAAATGAAAGAAAGAGGACATTATTCAAATAACGGTTCTTCATTTATTTCCTTTCTCAGCTATTTAAATTATGGCAATATTTTAATGCCTACTCAGGAATGCATGTAACCATCGTCATAAAATATGCACAACTGCCAAAGCAAAATTCAAAACAAAGTGTTGGCCAGAAAAATAATTGTATAAAATTTTGATAGATCAGCTATTGTGGCATGTTTTGAGGATAAGAGGCTCTTTTAAATATAGCTTTACAATCCTTATTTTAGTAAAAATAATTGCATTTAACACAGAACATGCATGAACATGCACCAAAATTTGATAAATCTTACCAGTAATGACCTCGAGGAGGTGCAAAGTGTTAAATGGACGTTTGCCTTTTCTCCCCGTGAGGGAAAAATCTTGCGCCAAGGTATCTGCAATATATCTCCTCATCAGCTGACGTAAGGCATCCTGAAGAGAAGAACCTCCCAACCGAGAGAAGTGAGCCACCTGAAGGAAAAACAACTGAGTTTTAACACTTAGCAGAGCATTTTGAAATAATGACAGACAAAATGCTTCCATGACTGGACAGCCATGTTTAACACTGCACAAGGCCAGCAGTAGAGCTTGGTACTGCTGCACTACTCTGTAGCAGATTCTTAAAAATGTTATACTGTTCTCTGATTTAAAACCATCAAACTTACTAGATCACTCCTATTTTTTGGTGTGTGAAGATACTGCTCAAGTTCCTCCAGGTCACTGTGAATGGCCAAGGGAAGCAAGCTAAGCATGGCACCATCAACAGGATCTGCCGCTGTTTGGTTAGGCTCAGTAAAGTTTCGAAAGTTCTCCATAGCATTCTCCAGTGTATCCAGCTTGAGTTTGATCTCTTTCAGCAATTTAAACGCCTTTTCTTGCACTGCGAAAAATTAAAAAAAAAACGATTCACAATAATACACTAGCAAGCACATAGGTGCGCATACAGGCGCTCAATGAAGTTTTGAAATGAGAAAGCCTTAAATATTGTTTTTTTGCTATAAAAGTATTCTCAAAAAATAAGTCACCTGAAAGGCCGCCCCTCCCCCCCCCCCCCCCCCCCCAAGCAAACTGAAACTGCCTCGTCATTGTGAGCTACATAATTAAGCTAGAGAAGCGCCACACTAAAAGCTGCTGCAAGCATGCAAAATCTGTGATCCCAGCCTTCAAAGACACGTACACAAGAAGAGAAGTTTTGACTACCACACACGCTGGGAGGTGGGGTGTGTGACGACCACACCCCTCCTCTTCCAGCTTGTGTGGTTGTGAAAAGTTCTCTTGTATATGTGGCTTTGAAGGCTGGGTTCGTAGATTTTTCAAGCTATGCACCAATAGGCCCAGCACCAGACTCTTCTGCTGCAAGCATTCGCACACATGTGTCAAAGAGTTTGCAAGACAACTACGAACAGTAAGTGCAGGGTCATAAAAGTAATATCCTGAAGGTAGTTTAATGCTAGCATCATACAAGCCTACAACTATGATGACCAAATATGTCTAACAATGAAGGCATCCAGGTACCCATGAAGGCAGTAGCTCTAAATTTTTTTCATGTACACTGCTGCGCGTGCTGCACTGAGTGAGATGGGCTTTTTAGCTATGAACATCAAACTGCTATTGACGCCACTTTGCTAACTACCGAAATCAGGCAGCAGTGTTAATGTCTTAAAATGCAAATGTGTGCAAGGTTCTTACTGATGAATTACAGAGGCAATGAAACATGACTGCTATTTTGCTTATGTTGCTGAAAGATGTGATTATGGTGATTTGTAATATAAATGACTGCGCAGTAAGGAAGCATTAGGAAAGAGGTGGTGTTCCTAAAAAAGTTATTAACTAGAACAGGTCTTCTTGAATCAATACAAAAACTGACAGCCAAATGCTGTTAACTCAATCCTCAAAGTGAAACTTAGCAGCTGCAAAAATATTTTTCCTGGTACACGCACTGACAATGAGCACCCCACCTCTAAGCAACTGAAATAGCCATGCAAGAAGTTAGCTGTACTAATTTGCCATGATCTATGCTGTTGATGGTTAACATAACTTATGCCTGCCGTGCTGCAGACTGTTTGCATAGCAATAAGAGCCACCTCAAGGATATGGCATAGCTACCATGTAACTAAAATGAACCATAACATATATGATGGCAACATCTGAACAAAATACTAATCATAAAACTGACTGCCTCACAGCAGCTTTGGTGCACTGGTCTTAAAAAGGCTGCTGGTCACTTTATCTCGACTTACTTTTCAGGACAGCTTGAATGCTTGCTGCAGATGATGGTGGCGAGGTAGTCAAAAGCGGCTGGAGGGTGGGTGCAGGTGGCTGTGATGCAGTAGCTGAGCCCTTTGAATGCGTTGCCTTCCGAAACTTCGGTGGTGATGGTTGTGAAACAAAGTCAAAATGAGACCGTGCTGGATTATATGACGTTTTTGGCAAAGGTGTCACGGGTTCAGTATCTGAGGCTTGACTACTATCTTCGTCATATGCAATCAGTCGCTTAGGTGGCCTCCTATCTCTTTTTTGCTCATCATGGCAATCGTCAAAGGCAGGATGCTTTTTCTGCCAGGCAAATACGTCAACTGAAAAGTAACAATACAAGAATACACGATGATGTCACACAGTCACCAGAGTCAAGAAATGCACATATTAGGACTGTTATTCTTGTCCCGAGTTGCAAAAACTGCCAGAACAGTATACGCCATTGCTTTTATAATATATGAATGTCCCACTACAGCACCATGCGGGCTTAATACAAGCTTGCTCTACCCTTATCACAAATTGACCCCCATTCGAATTTGTAAAGAAGCTTCCCTATGAATCCTGGGTCACTGTCAAAGAAGCTAAGGGTCCCTAGTTATGCTAAAGTTTGCATTCACTTCAGATAAAGTTCTACGTGTGTGTATTCCACATTAGCCCTATACGCTAACTACTTTGGTTCTTTAAAGTTTGTGTCAGCTCAGACTATGGCATATTAATTCTGGCTTGCACAAATTCCACTGGAACACTGATCTCTGAGCTTCCATGAACTGCCGAGACAGCAGACCAACATTCATTCCACAGTCAGCTATATGCATATATATATATGAAGTATACTACAGCGCGACATCAAATTTAGTGCTGCAATAGGACAATTTGTCTGAACTGGTGTGGGGACTATGTGGCAAAATGGTGTAGGGTATGTTGAACAGTACGTATGTACATTTATATTTACCTGTACTATCTTGGCTAATAAAAAATAAGGGCTAAGACTTCCTGATTCGTCCTCATATTTATAAGTAGGCTGGCTGTGTACACTCACCACCAGTCCTTTCAATTCAGTGTAGTACATTGGTCTGGGTGTGCAGAAGGGGGGAAAACAACATAGCAGTCCATTCCACTTGGTAGGCAGACACATTTGTGCAGAATATCATCATAACTCCACACTGACAACTCTTGTGAAAGGCTTTTGGCAACAAAGACAAATAACTGTGACGATGGCACTGGACGTGAATAGAGGTCTGTCAGTTTTCTAAAGTATTGCCCACAGAAACTGATTGCAGTGGATGACTGAAGAAAGTTGGCTACCAACACAATGTGACCATTTTTTAGAAGGACACAATTATCCATCTTGTTGTTCTTCAGCACAGTGCCTGTAATCCTAAGAATAGAGTACTGATCGCCTTGAAAACCTGGAGGCACCGGACCACCGCTGTGCTCTCCAGATAGCTGGGGAAGCAAATCTGGTGCAGGCAAAGTAGATGCACTCGTCCAACTTTCTTCATGAAGGCGCCTGATGATTTGTTAAAGAGCTCGAGCTTTTGACTTGACCAGCGTTTTTAGCTTGTACAAGAAGTTCTCGAATGGAAATGCAGAAAATTGATCGAGTGGACCAAATCGGCGGACATCATCAACAAGATGCCAGCCTCAGAAACAAACTGCTGCAGAAGGCCCTCTGCAAGATCAGTATAGTGCACAACATATTTGGGGCAAGCAAGAATGAAAATAGAAATGCTGAACTTCATGAAATGATCATAAAAACGCTTATCAAGATTTCCTTTCAGGGCGACTGGCCCATAATAGAGAAGAAAATTTCGGAATTCTACTGCTTTTTAAAGTTCTACGAATTGCAACGAGCGGGGCCTCCGTTTCATGTCACTTAGAACTGTGGCACCACAGGCAACAAGCATCTCAGACAAACAAAGCTTTGAGACTGGGTGCATTTTTGAAGCAGATGGTTTTTTCGAGAGCCAGTAATGAAGCAGCAGCTTTTTCACCCCCCCCCCCCTAGGCACACCAGATGCATATAATCGAGTGGAAACTGCGTTACCATTCCAACACACAGGCACTGCAAAGGAGATATGCTGTGATGGTGATCTTTCTGAAGATAGTTTTGAAAGCTCTCATCAGTTCTCAAAGGGCTGTCACATTCCGAAAAATTACTTTCTTAACCATATCGGAGTAGACGCCCTTCTGTATGCACTTTTCGCAACCAAAATAAGCAGTGTGTCCCTTTATACATTTAATGTAAGCCCTTGCCGGTGCATCACACACGAACGCAGTGAGTGTCACAGTGTATGACTTGTCGTTGTACAAAAGTCCATCTGCAAGCAGTTCACTCATCTCACACACAAAGTCATTCACGTACAAAGTTACATCCGCGGGCTTGCTGTCTCCCTCATAAAGGGCAGCAACAAAAGGAGATGAGCAGCGACTTTCCTTGACTAGCACAAGTATGGGTCCAGAACTGCCTTCGAGAGCTGCGTGATATTAGAAGCCCATCCACATTCACAATTAATGAAAGCGCCTGACACCCTGGTGGAATGTGTTGCGAAATGTGCTTAATCAGACCGGATGCTACGCCAATGTAATAGTACACTCCACCACACATCGACACAGGCTCAGTTTGTTTTAAAGTTTTCAGTAATGTCCTTGCATCCGCAGGTAGCTCGGGATGGAAAGGCTTCAGCACCTTTAAGAGAGAAGTAAGGTGAGAGGCTGGCACTTTAGTTGAGACTGCCCACGCCCGCAGACTGCTCTGAAGTGAAGACTCGGGTATTGGCGGACTTGTCCCGTCACCTCCAGAGCTGCTAGCACACATGTGTTCGGCGTTAGGCAAGGTGGAAGCGCCCAATTCGGTGCCAGACGAAGAAAAGCCACTTGCATCCCGTTCGACTGTGATTGATGCGCAAGGTAAACTGAGCGCGCCGGGCGACTGAGGGCGCCGAGCAGTTGGGTCACAAAGCGGAATTCATTCCCTCGCTCTGCTGACTCGTTCACGACGTGATAGACGCTGCGAAAGTCGTCACTTGCCTCTAAGCAGCTAAGGAGCTCATAACGAACATCTTCAGCTATTCTTCGACGCTTTTGCCTGTCGCCTACTTCACTGAATAAACACTTCACCCGCTGCATTTTTCGCCCGCGAACTCCCCGCATAAAGGCTGTTTCACATGCACAAAATTTTCAAACGTAATGTAAAGATCTGTGCATCATGATATTATTAAGTTTTCACGAACGGTAACGAAGAGCATGCGTGTGTTGTCATTTAAGAATACTTTCCAATCTAAATTAATTTTAAAGTGCGCAACAACGGCCATCACTAAAACAAACACGCCGACGCAATTTCGACGGTGTGACCGGCCCAGTGCTATTTCGAAGGGTCCCTACAGAAAAATCGCTCTGCCGCTGCGAACGAAGCGAAAAATTTCCAACACGTTGGTCGCTCGCCGCTGACCGCTGCGGCGGGAGCGAACGGCCCATTTTTTCGCTGCGAGCGAATTCGCAGCCTGAAAATCGCTACTTTTTGTGTCATGTGAAACGGCCTTAAAGCAAGAGCCATGACAGGAAAAGGAGAAAACCACGGAATATTCTGCGAGTATTATGCTTACGTGGAAAACTAATTGATGTTATATATATCCACAAAAGACTTACCGTTCTTTTCCCAAGGCAGTATTGGCGTAGTCTTCAGCTGAGCGCCACGAAGAGCTAACACACCGACACCGCATACAACTTTACGCGGGAACCTCTGCTCGCGGCCATTAACGATATCAGTAACCGTAGGACTGCCGCTGATCCACAAAGGCTCCGCTTTTTCTTTCGGTTTCACTTTTATGTACCGCTTGCCCCCCGCAGCGCCGCTAGTACAGTGTCAGAATCAACGCGTCAACGGGATAATTTGTGAAAGTACATATTTAACACGAGGTACGTATCGGGAAAAATGTATCTTGAAGATGCGCTGTGTACGTGTACGCGCGCGCTTTCATTACAGGCAGCAGTGCAGCGATGGCGTATTTATTTAGGGCAGGCAGCTGAGGAATATATATTAAATTTAATTGTACATGCGACAGAAGTAAGACCGGTTTTGCAGGAAGTATCTGCAGTTGCGGCGGCTAAGCTGCAGCCGTGTGGCCAAATATGAAATCGAGGAGGGTGGAGATTTGGGCTTGTTGGTATCGTAGCATGATAATGGTAACGCAGGCTTGGACAAAAACAAAGTTAAGACACATTCGAGACACCACAGCGCTGTCTTGTCTCGAACGTGTCTTCTTTTGTCCTTAGCCTGCGCTACCATTCATTATCATGCTGCCAAATATGGACCAACGTTTGTCAACATTTGACAATGTTGTCATAACATAAAAAATGCAATATTACATCAACATCGCTGGCGCAACATTGCTAAATGTTGTTGAATGTTGAGCAACATCTGACAACATTGACGCAATGTTGCGAAATGTTGTACAACATTCAACAACATTCGCAACATTGTGACAACATTGTGGCAACAATTCGTGCTACTACACACTAAACAAAAATAACCAGAAAAAAAAACCAAAAACGGGAGTAAACAGCTTGTCCTCTAGCGCACTACCTTTTCTGGGTTTTTTTTACTACGTACCAGTCGAGGTAAAAATTTACTCTCACGCTAGTCGAGTTTTTGAGCGTAGAAACGGTAGTAATTATTTACCCCGCCGAGGTTTTCAGCGAGTATAGTTGGAGTAATTTTTTACTGCCGTTACAAGGTTTTTAGGGGGGATTTCTGAGAGTTATTGCTAGTGGTACAAAAAAAAAAGTGACAGCTGTGATCGGACCATGAGCCAACGCATTTATTAAACATCAAATGACGCGGAATTGATGACATATACAGAGATTAACATATACACAAACACACACACACACACACACACACAACCAATGCAGAATAAAACATCACCTGAACGGACCGCTCGCGTTACTCAACCTTACTTCGACCACCCGGTATATATAGGCACCGCATTTGACCCGCCATGTAGTGCCGGTGGGAGAGCTACTTTTTGGCATCGTTGAACAATAAAGTTTCGTAGCGCACGCGTAAACTTAAGGTGGGTTGCAAGTCACCATGAGTCACACCGACCTCTTAGCATAAACCCTCCCGATCTACCTTTTTTGATTATCCAATTATTAGCTGGCACTGCAGCCTGTTGGCCCACACGCGTTAGCAGTGCTCACGCACAACTCCACAAAATATACCTAATCACACACAAACTATGGCAGCTCAATAATTTTCATTGAGCGGCAGTACACAAACACAGTAGCAGCACATATTCAGGAACGCCGGCGAAGAAGAGCGGTGCCGCGCCTGTACCGGCTTCAGACCAACGGCGTCGCTAGGCCTTTTCGAGGAGCACGGCTATGCGATGAAAGACAGCTGGCGATCACAGAATGCACCTCCTGTGCAATTTTCGTCGTCGTTATTTTAGACAGCAATGAAAAATACGTCTCCGCTATTCGCGGCGTCTTACGGAGCGATGTACTCACAACGAACGAGACGGCTCACCGTCCGGGTTTTCTCCGTGCTCAACGGTGGCCATAGCTGGTTCCGTATGCCTTGTATCGGTGCGCACCTTCGATCGATATGTTTGACAACGGTTGGCGCATGCTGCGGACAATGCCGGCTGTACTTTACTGCAGCAGACATTGCTTTCTGTGAAACAAGATCTATGCGACGCTTGTTTCACCTGCTCCGGCGACGCACTCACACTGGCCGGCTCGGTGCCGACGACGTATCGAAGCCTTTTTCCTATCGCTTCGAAGTTGTAACCGGTCACTCTCCAGGAAGCAACTACGGACGATCACACCAGCTTGATGTTGTTACCGCTGGCAGTGTTCTTCGTAGCTCTTCGCGATTCAGCACGGAAGCGAGGTATACGCGACGTCCAGGTTCGGAGGCTCGCGCTCGTACGCGCACGGCCGCTCGATGATAGAAGAAACACGTGAGATCCAGTTGACCTTGCCATCAGCGCAACGAGACACATACCGCGCGAGCTTCTGACACTCGCCAGTCTCCAGGGCCACTAAACAACATACGCCAACGATTTGCGAAAATCTGCAAGACAGCTTTCCAGCAGTTTTTTTTTCTTCGAGCACGCCCTTACGTTCACAGAATGCTTTCCTCGCTCGTTTTGCTTCAGCAGCACCCAGTTCCAGTGAAAGTGCATGCACTGGGCGCCAAAGGGGGGAGATCGAGCGGCCGTGCACTGGGGGTCAACCACGAAGCGCGACAATGCCAGACCAATCTTTGAAAAAAAAAAAGGCATTTGTGGGGTTCGCATACCTTCACTGGAACTGAGAGCGTCACTCGGTGGGGGGAAAAAGCCGCCGAAGCAGCTGCAGCTTCCAGTCACGTGATAATAAACTCTCACATCGTGGTTAAAAGTCACGTGACAGAAAACTCCCCACGTAGTAAAACTGGATTGTGACATCCTTTTACTACGTCCCTGAGAGGTGGTGGTAAAACTATGTCATGTACCGCCTTTTACTCCAACATGAGGTAGTAATTTTAAACGCGAGGGAGTTTTCAGAGGTCATGAGCCGCAAAAACCCCAATCTCGGATAGTTTTTGCTTACAGTGTAGGGTTGCTTCTCTGACTATATATAGCGGGTGTCACAGCTATCTTTAGCCAAGGGTTAAAAAATACAATATTTGAGGCAGGCGAGTGAAATCAGTTGAATATTGCTCACAGTTATCTTGCGCACTACAGGCAATTTTTTCTTTTGTAATTAACGAACTTGTTAATTAGGATTAATTTACTAAATTGATAAATATTGACTTTACGCAAGAAATGAGAGTTGCAAAGTTCGAGGGCGTCTTCAGAAACCCCCCATTGCATCATTTGCGATAAAGAAAGTTTTACGCGTACCATTTTTTCCATGCTGCAAAGAAAGCCCGCGCAATACAAAAAATACCACGTGACTAGCGCAGTCGCGCTCCGCGACCGTGCTGCTCTCAGCCGTGGCTTGAGCGAACAAAATCAGCTGCGACCACGACCCACCGGCTGCGTTGCAGCGGTAGGCCGATAAGTTGGCGGTGGTGTCTTGGCCCGTTGCCAGCCAGTTGGCGCGCGTGACTGTGCAAGTTGCAGCGAGCGCAGGCGAAGAAACCACAGTAAACTTATCGGCTCTAGAATCTTGTGACATGTTCTGAACGGTTGTTGGTCCCTTTAATACAGTAGACTCTCAGTACTCGGAAATCTCTCAAGCGAAACTGCTGCTTAAATGGAACAAGTGCTTCTGACAAGGTTGTTTGTGTACTTGTATTCTGCATCCTTGTACATCTCTCAGATGGAACATATTTTCCTGGTCTCTTCAGGTTCCGTTTAATTAGAGTCTACTGTTATATTTCAGAGTCTACTGTTATTAGAGTCTAGAGTTATGTTTCACATGATACTTGAGTGTTAAGTTGCCTCTGAGCAATTCTCAGCAAGTTAATTGGTATCCCATAACTTTGACACAATATGGCAGACAATTAGGCATAGACTGAAAACAGATTTGTGTCCAGTGTAGCTGGATGAGCCCATTTGTCTGCTGCACTTTGGTATGAAATCATCACTTTTTGTAGTGTGATGTTCCGAAACTAAAATTTATAGCAAAGCACAAATTAGTGAATAGTTTATGTATGCATTGATACTCTCAAGGCCCAAGGAATTGACAGAGTAATTACTAATGCAAGTAAAATTCTTTATTGGCCCATGGTAAATGTTTGTTTTTGCTTACTCAGTATGCTGAAACATGATAAATGCGCTTTCTTCTTTTACACATAAGACTAAACATTCCTGCTTTTTGTATTTTATCTGGTGATTCCCTTTCCACAGTGCTTTTTAGCTTCTGGGAATAACCATACTTAGGTATGCTGAAATTAGTAATGTTGTTATTTCTGACGTACGCATTAGTCATCTGCATTTTCTGTGTTTCTGAAGTATGCGTCATCATCTTTCTCAATTTCTTTTGCTATGTTGAGGAGTGGAGTATTATAACCCAAGGCAAGCATTTTTTTCTCATAGTAAACTTGAGTTATAGTAGCGCGAGTACATTCATGCTCGGAAAGTCTTATAGTATTTATTTTGGCTTTTTCTGTGTAGCTTATACTGACTCTCTTGTTTATTGTATTCTCAGGGGCAAGTGGCCGTGATGAGTAGCCATGCTGCAGGTTGAAGCCTTCCAGGGGAACTTCGTTGAAGACATCTGTTCAGTAATTTTTTATTCACATTAACTTCAGTTACATTACCCTAACGTTCAAAGACTGATTAAATTTTATCTTCAATAAATGTCTTTGAAAACGATGTGCTGTCTGCTGCAGTAAATCTTGCAGGTCTTAAGGACTCTGTGTAAGCATGCAGGTTGACGGCAGCGTGTGCTTGACGATAATGCCCGGCTTTTTAGGGCTCCCGTTCCAAACATTGCTCCAATTTTGTGAATGAGAACTTTTTCCCATGCACTTTTCAGACTTGCTGCATGTAGTTGGTGTGGTAGACCTGCGGTCCCACTGGTCTTGCTCGCTGCCGCTGTGCTATATTTTATAGAAAGCATCAAAGGTGTGGAGCTGACCTGGATTGGTGTCATAATATTATGAGGACAACAATCAGGCCAGCCTCACGCCTGTGGTGGTTTCTATAAAGCGTAGCACAGCGGCAATGAGCTAGACTATAGCGGGACCTCAGGCCTAACACACCAACTACATGCAACAAGTATGCGAAGTGCATAGAAAAGGTTTTCATTAACTAAATGACAATGTCTATATATGACTATTATATGTCCACACGGTGTCCATGTGCGACGTACCTGCAACCTAACACGGCGGAGCATTTTATAGTTGCGGGTACATCTAATATTTCGTAATTTGGATTTCTATGGATATCTAAGAGACGTTCACAATGTCCATGAGAAACGTATCATAGATGTCTAAGCAATATTTGTGGTTCACTGGGATGAACACCGAGCCGACCGAGGCGATCACAAACTCGCAAAAAAAACATGCCTTCATAAAAAAGCGTCCATAGGTTGCCTGAACCGGCATTTTAAACTTCCAACGAAAAGCCGCAAATGTTTCACAGATCAAAGCCAAGTTGGGTGAAAATAGCGTTTCGTTATTTTCACCGGTTCAGAATAAGCTTTCGCTTATTCTCACCAGGTCGGAGCAGTCGCGGCCCTTAAAGGGACCCTGAAACGGTTATTTGAAGCTTTGTCAGCGTTTAGGCTAGAGCATCATCGAACCATTGGCACCACAAATTTCGCTGCACGCCGTGTACCAAGGCGGCTACGGCCAATTATATCATACCCTCCTTCTTACCCCTGCCTTGCCTCCTCAACTCATGATACACGCTGGCATCGCTGGCGATCGCAGAGCTCATGTGAGCACACTCGACGATTTGAGCTTCGCCCCAGTGAGGACCTCCGAGATTGCACGCCGACAGGTTGCGTGCATCTCGGAGACCATAGCCCCAGTGCGCCCGGCAGCACGCACGCCGTCTGGCAACAGAGACATCGCGGAGTGGTTGATATCTGCTCCGACAGGTGCCGCCACCCTACCAGCCAATTTTTCGTGCGCGCACACCGCAGCCAATCAGATCGTGAGCAGACTGCTTGTCATACTCGGGAGGGGCGGTTGAAAACGCGTTGGGCTGAGCCGCAGTGATCTGCAGCGATTCGCAGCTTTATAGCGTTGTAATCAATTACACAGTGTACGCAGAGAGCTTAAATTAGTCTGTAAATGAGCCTTAGGACTTGGTCTACTGGCTCAATGTGTTTGTACAAAATCGTCAAAACCGTTTCAGGGTCCCTTTAAGATGGCCGCTGTCCACTTAGCTGTCTATTTTGCCGTCTACGCTGAGTATTGGAACACACCCAATGTGACTGTGTTTAATCTCATTCAGGGGCCTAATTGGCAGCAGTATAAACTTCAGTAGTGGACTTCAGCCAAAGTTTATTGTTTTGCACGGTGGTGTTGTTAGAGCAGTATGTCGTATCTTAAGAAACACCATACATTTTTTCAATGTATCAGAAATACGCATACAGATACTCGTCTTGCGAGACGTATCGCGATACACATACAAGATACCCAAAGAGTATCTAAGATAGTATCTAGATACATGTATCTTCGATACTGCCTAGCACTGCTCTGTGTTATATTAGATTGTGTCTCCGGCAGCCGGTCCTACATCTCCCAGACATAGGCCTTACAATGCAAGAGGTGCGGGTGCAGACCACTTTTTGGCAGTGTTTCGATTGTGGGGAGGGAACGTTAAGAGTAAAACCTCACTAATACGATCGCGGCTTGCACGGATTTCCGGGGTGATACGAATTTTTCTTTGGTCCCGGCCAATGCCCCATTGGCCTACAATGTAATGGACCACGGTTGTTGCGAACCGATTTTCACCCCGCGACGTTTGATACGAACGTAACGCTACCACGCAGCTACCGATAGGTGCTGCCCGCGCTGTCGCGGAAGACGCGACAAGCACGCGCGGGCGAGGTTAACCAAGTGCGGGCATGCGCACCGTGCCGGAATCACGGTGTAGAAAAAGACATTTCTTTCACTAGGGTCAGAATATACCTTCAGTGACGCGTCGTAGCCTCCGAGGTTGTGCGCGCAAATCTTGGAGGCCCTAATGCACCTTTGTGTGCCTCCACGTTTAGATTACAGATGGCGCGGCGTCGAGCACCCCCCCCCCCTTTTTTTTTTGAACGCATCGACGCATGCTGCTCTCGTACTGTATTTACACGTGCCTGCCACTTCTACGCAAGCCGTGTCCTCGCGCATCAGACATTTCATGAAAGATTAACGAAGACTTAAAGGGGAAGCGGGCGGTCTTGGCAAAGCCGCTAGGCTTCACAACGTCATGCACGATTGTTTGGGACGCACATATCTGCCAACTCTCCGACTGTACGGGCACGGCCGTAAATCTCCCGAAAAACATCCCACCGCGATAAAAAAAAAAAAGAAAAATTCGGCAGATCCCATTTACCTTGGGAATCGATGTCATGCGAAGCATACGGAGGGAAGGTGACTGTGGTGTAATTTTTTGTTGGGCGAGGCGTTACGAAATCACGCAAAACATATGCAAAAATGTTATACGCACATACATGTATGTTAAACAGTCGCATATGTTTTATATAACTAGTTGTTTACAATTGAGTAATGATGTCAACAGCAACAAAGCAATTACCAACACCAGAAGCGGTAAGCTTAAATGTAGCGTTTGTGCTTGCGACGATGGTAGTCCTGCATAGTGCTATACAAGACCAACTTGAGTGGATGGCACTTAACTACAATTGACGGTAACCCGACGTGACGCCTGTATCATTGGAGTACATATGTAATGTTTATAATGTTAGATGGGCAACATTGCAACCACAATTAACCTTTCACCAACATTACGCCTGCATAAGGTCTTTTCCCAAAGGAGTGCCGAGACCTGGCGTGGCTCTGAGGTAGAATACTTTATTGCCACGCAGAATGGTTGGGTTCGATTCCTGCTGGGATCATAACATATATTCTTTGCATTCGTCGGGTAAACGCTACCGATGTCGGTTTTTCTTAACGCTCTGGCATTTAAATTACCACCGTCTGTTCTCGCCGGTCCTGGGTAGATCTTTCGGTAGAACTGTCAAACACCAGTGGCGCATACCCGCATACCGCGGCCCGTGGTATACGGGTATGGGCCCCACGTGTCTGGGGGGAAAGAGTTTGACGTCATACGCGACGGGATTTTCACATTACTCATGTCATGACCAGAAAGTCATAATTGTCAAACCCTCTTACCCTCCAATACTAATTTTGGTCTACCCCAAGTTAAGGAGGTGATCCCGAGAGCACCCAGACGTAGGCGGCTAGATGGATGGATAGATAGATAGATACGTAGATGGAAATGCTAAAAGTGCCTGCAGTAGGCAAAGAAATGCTTCGCATTTAATTACAACAAAGGACGGAGGTTCTAAAATTTTCTGTCCTTCATCTACCGCGTGCAGAGCGCTCCTTAAGCCACTTTCGCCGCATCACTCTGGCATCATGTGGAAAAGCACACGAAGATTAGGAAGGGGCTACTAGTTGTAGCGGTTCACAGAACACCTTGTTCGTTAATTACACACGCGCGCACGGGCCGTATATTCACGAATGCAAGAATGATCTTTGACATCTGAAAACTTCACTGGGAATCATTCAGAGCTGTTCGTGACGTTGCTGCTGGTTCTAAGAAACCATAAATGAATACGTGGGCCAGCTTTCTTTTGTTGCATGCTAATTTTCCATATTTTCTGGTTATACGAATTTCGAATGATGCGAATATTTTTGGTGACTCCGCGAGACACACGGTTGTTGCGAACCGACTATCATTGAGGCTTTACTGTAAACTAGAAAGGGAAAAGATTTGAGCGCAAAAGAGGACGGGACACAAGACAAGAAGACGACTACACGAGCGCTCGAAGGAACATAAAAGACAGGGCCCACTGTAGAAGAAAGGTAACTTAATAGAATGCTTTGTTGGGCGCGTTGGTTCATTATGGAAAAGATTTGAGCGCAAAAGAGGACGGGACACAAGACGAAGACGACTACACGAGCGCTCGAAGGAACATAAAAGAAGGGCCCACTGTAGAAGAAAGGTAACTTAATAGAATGCTTTGTTGGGCGCGTTGGTTCAAATCTTTTCCATAATGAACCAACGCGCCCAACAAAGCATTCTATTGTTACCTTTCTTCTACAGTGGGCCCCTCTTCTGCGTTCCTTCGAGCGCTCGTGTAGTCGTCTTCTTGTCTTGTGTCCCTCCTCTTTACGCTCAAATCTTTTCCATAATGAACCAACGCGCCCAACAAAGCATTCTATTAAGTTACCTTTCTTCTACAGTGGGCCCTGTCTTTTATGTTCCTTCGAGCGCTCGTGTAGTCGTCTTCTTGTCTTGTGTCCCGTCCTCTTTGCGCTCAAATCTTTTCCATAATGAACCAACGCGCCCAACAAAGCATTCTATTAAGTTACCTTTCTTCTACAGTGGGCCCTGTCTTTTATGTTCCTTCGAGCGCTCGTGTAGTCGTCTTCTTGTCTTGTGTCCCGTCCTCTTTTGCGCTCAAATCTTTTCCATAATGAACCAACGCGCCCAACAAAGCATTCTATTAAGTTACCTTTCTTCTACAGTGGGCCCTGTCTTTTATGTTCCTTCGAGCGCTCGTGTAGTCGTCTTCTTGTCTTGTGTCCCGTCCTCTTTTGCGCTCAAATCTTTTCCATAATGAACCAACGCGCCCAACAAAGCATTCTAGAAAGGGAAACTTACGAAGTATTCCACATCAAGAAGTTGGGCGCTGAATCATGTGTCTATGACCCTTCGGTGTATATAACTGATAAAGAATTTCAATATCTGACGAAATTGTAATTTCATTATATAGCGCACGTGTTAAGGTCCGGTAAAAATGGTAAAAAAAAATGGGGGGGGAGTGTAGCGTGTTAGATTTTATGTGAGCATGATTGTGGGGTTGTTTCTTTACGCATGCGTGGCAGTGTTCTAGGGAGTACACTTTTTTATTGATTTTTAGCAGTAAGTCCTGCAGCCTTGTCGTGTGTGTCTTTCTTCGTGTACTCGCGTTCTTCACGTGCTGGAACCCTTGGCCTTGTCACATTGAAGAACTTGTGCGCACATGTATGCCGTGACAATAAGTCTGCTCGTACCCCAGCCGCGCCATTGCAACCTGTTCCTCTTCCTGACAGAGCCTGGGAAAAAGTTTCCTATCGACATCGTGGGACCTTTCACGCAAGCTTCAGCCGACGGCCGTTCTGCCATTACCAGGAGCGTAGCCAGAAATTTTTTTTTTCGGGGGGGGGGGGGGGGGGGGTTCAACCATACTTTATGTATGTTCGTGCGAGCGTTTGTATGTGTGCGTGTATATATACGCAAGCAAAATTGAAAAATATGGGGGGGGGGGTGAACCCCCCCCCCCCCCTAGGCTACGTAACTGGCCATTACAGTTGTTGACTATAACAGCAAGTGGCCTGAATTGGCTTTCGTAAGGGATGCGACCACACATACAGTGAATAAATGTTTACTTGAACTTTTTGCACGACAGGGATACCCACGTGATCTGGTATCCGGTAATGTGCCACAGTTTTCATCTGGAAGTTTGGAACAATTTCTCACAGAATGCGGAATCACGCATTACAACTGTTCTGTGTACTATCGGCAGGCTAACGGCTTGGTGCAAATATTTAACAGGGTATTGAAGTCATATACACAGCTAGCTCTGTATGAACACCATGACATCAGAACAGCGATGCTTGATTACTCAAAACTATATCGCTGTACGCTAGAGCACTGCACGGGCCGAGATTTCCGGCCCGGGCCCGGCCATTGTTTAAACTCTCCCGCCCGAGCCCGGCCCGGTGACTCAAAGTGAGGCCCGAGCCCGGCCCTTACCCGAGGAAAAAAATTGGCCGCGTATCTGCGTGCTTCGCTGCAACTGTCGTCGAAAGACGATAGTGTTCCGCCGGCCTTACTACGTGAGTCCTGGTCCCATCCACGGCCACCCGTGATGCCGTTCTCGTACCATTTCCGTCCTAGCATGATCAAGCGTTTTCTCGCCGCAAGCGCGGTGTTTTTGTATACCGTTAAAGAGCAGTTTACTAGCACGAGAAAAATCGTTTTGCTCTTTAGTGTACCTTTAAGTTGATTGCGGAGAGTAGGCTCTAAAATGCACTGATATTGGCGAATGCGTAGCAAGTGCCCTTATGTGTTTGAGTCAGAGGCGTCAAAAGCAGTGATGTTCCGTCCTGGACAGAAGAATTCCCTCTCCGAGGCCCCCAAAATTCCCCATTTCCGGCATTTTTCCCCGCATACATCGCCAAAAATCCCCGCATATTTCCCTGCACAATATATATATATATATATATATATATATATATATATATATATATATATATATATATATATATATATATATATATATATATATATATATATGTATATATATATATATATATATATATATGTGTATATATATATATATATATATATATATATATATATATATATATATATATATATATATATATATATATATATATATATATATATATATAGTGTTCGACGTGTTTCAGGCTCTTCCCATCGCTTTCTCTTCTTTCCTGCCCAACTCAAAGCATCGCCTCTGAGATCTGCTTTTAATACTACGAAGGAGCTACCTTAGAGCTCGCTTTAAGCGGTATGCGATGCGGAAGGAATGCTGTACATGCTCATGCACACGGCCACTGCATAAGAAGAAAAGTTTATTATTGTTGTTTTCTTTTTTTGTTACTGAGTGACGTGGCGTGCATTAATGTGCCTAGCAGACGCTCTGTATCTATATGCACCACATTTTGTAAAAAAAAGCACGTCAACTTTTCAATAATGGTGACTAAATATTGTGAAATAAAACAAGCTTTTGTGGTGGTATTTAACATTTTATTGACTTGATTAGGAACGGTTCTGCAAACTACCGTAAAGAAAAAGATAAATAAATGTGAAGTGACTAGAATATATATTGACTGGGTCTTTAAAACCCAGTCAATATATATTGACTCGGTAAAGTTGAAAGTTGGGCGAGTTGGTGATAGTTCGTGTTTACGTGGGAAGCAGCGCACTGAGACAAGGCACGAAAAGAACGAAGAAAGACAAGACAACCGCTGCACTCGCAACTAGTTTATTTCGAAGAAAACATGGTTAATATACAAACATGAAGGCGTACCACGTGTGACCATGACTTTGAAGCTACGACAGTTTCCGCTGATCTTCCAAAAAAGACACTTCGCAATCACTTAAAAGGCCTTCCATCGAGGCCTTCCATATCACTAAAAGAAAAGATAATTGCATCAGCCAAGCATCCGTGGTTTTAAGTGATTGCGAAGTGTCTTTTTTGGAAGATCACCGGAAACTGCTGTAGCTTGAAAGTCATGGTCACACGTGGTACGCCTTCATGTTTGTATATTAACCATGTTTTCTTCGAAATAAACTAGTTGCGAGTGCAGCGGTTGTCTTGTCTTTCTTCGTTCTTTTCGTGCCTTGTCTCAGTGCGCTGCTTCCCACGTAAACATGATATATTGACTCGGTTTTTAAAGACTATGGTCTTTAAAAACGAACCTTAGAGGCTGTGGTTTGGCGCTCTACATGCGCCAGAAACGATTGCGACATGCGAAAGCCTCATGTCCACAGTCTTTTGATCATTATAAAAAAAAATTTCGCCGCCCCTCAAAATTTCCTGCAATATCGCGAAGATTCCCTTTTTCCCTTTCGTCCAAAATGACTGTCGAAAATTCCCTGAAAAAGGGAAAATTCCCTGCACGGAACATCACTGGTCAAAAGCCGAGAAGTCGTGTAGAGCGCACGCGAAAAGAGCTCTCCTTGTTTGCAGCGACGGGGGCAGACTGCGCCAGCTATCGTGCGTCGGGTGAAACACGCGGCACTTCGTGCGACCTCGGAGACAAACGACGGCTCTTCGCTTTTGCGAGGTGGCCCGCATTTTCAGCGCAGCCGAAGAAACACTAGGGTCTTTAGAATTAAGTATGTATGTACTTTCTAATCAAGGAACACACCATCTAATACATGCGTATTGACGTTGCGCCTCAGATATGCGTAATATTTGTTTTTTGATCGACAATATTCACAAATATGAACGCAGCTCCTCGTTCAAGATGGCTGGTCGTTCAGCAAGCCTGGTAGCTGAATCGGGTGACAGACAGACAGATAGAAAGACCGACAAACAGACGGACAGACCTCTTCTGCGTTGAAGTATCCGAAGAAAGACTATCATCTTTAAAATTCGCCTGCCCGGCCCGACCGCAGATCGGGCCCGACAAGGGCCCGATCCAATAATCTAGGAGCTGTTGCCCCAACACGGAATCGACAACAAGGTGGTTTAAGTGGAATATATACGCTTTGGTGGTGTATGCTTCGTTAAAAATTATACTTTAACCTACAGTAATTTCTTGTAAAAAAGCGCTCACGGTGGAATCAGGTGAGCGGATATACTGGATGCGATGAATGTTTTCTTGGCAGTTGTACAATGCACCTACTTTTTCTGCAAATACTATGGCGATGCAATAAAGGCTTCGACGGACACCCGTCTGGTCGGGAAGAAGCACTCAATAAAAAGACCAGGACACCAACCGCAAGAGAATAAAAAATTGGCAGATCCCAAGTACCATGGGAATCGATGTTATGCGAAGCATGCGGAGGTAAGGTAACTGGGTTGTAATTTTTTTATTGAGCGAAACGTTACGAAATGACGTTCAAGATATGTACAAATGTTGTACGCACATACATATGTTGAACAGTCGCATATGTTTCATATAACCAGTTGTTTACAGTTGCGTAACGATGCCAACAGAAACATGGGTATTACCTACACAAGAAGCGGTAATCTGATATGCAGCACTTGTGCTTGCGAGGATGGCAGCCCTGGATAGTGTTTCGTAGACCAACTACAGTGGATGGCGCTTAAGTATACAATTGACGTTAACCCGACATGACGCCTGCCTCATAGGAGTACATATGTAATGTTTATAAAATTAGATCGCCAACACTAGAACCACAATTGACGTTTCACCAACACTACGCCTGCATAGGGTCTTTTTCCAAAGCATTTCCGAGATCTGGCGTGGCTCTGGGGTAGAATACTTGATTGCCACGCATATTGCTTGGGTTCGATTCCTGCTGGGATCCTGAAATTTATTATTTGCATTCGCCGGGTCAGTGCTGCCGACGTCAGTTTTTCTTAATGATCTCACTTTTAAATTACTCTGTCCTCGCCGTTCCTGGGTAGACATAAACTGTCAAACACCTGTGGCGCATACCCGCATACCGTGCCCAGTTGTATACGGGTATGTGCCACACGTGTCGGCAGGAAAGGGTTTGACGACGACAGGATTTTCACGTTATTCATGTCACGACCAGCCACACATATGCGTCAATACCTTTTACCCTCCCATACAAATTTTGGCATACCCCAAGTTAAGGAGGCGATCACGAGAGCATCCAGACGTAGGCGGCTAGATAGATAGATAGATAGATAGATAGATAGATAGATAGATAGGTAGATAGAAACGCAAAAGTGCTTACAGAACGCAAAAAAATGCTTCGCATTTAAAATGCGTTGACGTTGCGGGACCCAGAATGGTAGCCCTGTTCACAATGTTTGTGAACAAGGCTCCCGTTCTGGGTGCCGAAACATCAACCATGGGGATCATCAAGAGCGTTTCGCAGGAGATATTGCAGCAAGGAAAGTGATTTGCAGCATGAGTTCAGTTTCAATACAGAGCGCAAGAAAAACAGGACACAAGGAAGAGAACGCTCTCTTCCCTTTGTTTACAATGCGGTCTATTAAAGTTTAAAGCACGCTCTAACGACAAAGCCAACCGCGCACCCTTCTAAATATGTGCGCCTGTCTTCATCCCAGTAGCATCTTGCCACAGCAAGAGAGATAGAGAAAGAAAGCCAAATGCATTATGTTTTTGTAACTACACTAACTGACAAAAACTATAAGGAACCGCGCGCACCACAGAAATTATTCGTCATAACAATCTTTTGATCTATCACACCGCTGCTAGTATGTACACTCTAGTAGCTTTTTGTGGCGTATTTTAAAGCTTGTTTCTTCACATGTCATTGTGAAAAGAATCAAATTTACAAAAGATAGCGGCTTTAAGCACGCCATGCGGGCTCGATTCACATATCTTGCCGCGGTAAAGTTTCTCGCACTGCTTGCGCTAGCCGCAGGGGGGGGTACATCTGCCTTGCGAATTGTGAAGGCGTCGCAAGTCGTTGTTCTTAACTTCCACTACTGGAGCGAATTTAGGATGAACATAGCTGTCCGCAATGAACATGGCTGTCCAGCTCATCCCTTCATTTCTCTCGTTCGCGAACGTCGTGCCACTCTTCAATGTCATCTATAAAACTCATCTTTGAGGGCTTCTCCTTGCAGTTTTCAGCAGTGTATGTTAAGCATGTCTTTCACCGCGCGCCCTCTCTCTTTTCATATTATAATGGTGCACGCCTTCCTAACGATGCCGTACTGGTAGAAGGTGGTCATTGGACTACGCGGTATAGTGATGCATAACTACCGGTAAATGGACTATCAATAGCATCGATAGTTTTTTTTAAACTATCGATAGTGTAAGGAAACTATCGATAGTACTACTTTTCGGTTTACTATCGATAACATTATCGATAGTGCCATCGGTAGTACCATTGGTAGCATTACTACATGTAATTCTATTCAAAGTGCTGGAAATAATTATGCAATAGTTGGCCGCCGATGTTGACAAGACAGTCACGATAGCCTACTATCGGTAATACTCAGTATGTTTATGAGGAATATTTGGGCGAAAGAAATAAATTATTTTCGCAGCAGAAATCCTGGTTTATGTCAATTTAAAAACTCACATTCAAACGCAATCAGTCACAGCTTACAATCAACAAACTTAGTTATTGATATGTATTTTGTTGGGGTGTAAAAATTCTAACTATTACTACTTGGCATTTTTACTTTCAAATCAGATAATTCAATATACGTGTGAAGCCAAGTAGTTCCGGCATATGTAACGGCTTTCTAATAATAATTAATAATAATTGTTGCGGTTTGACATCCCAAAATTACGATATTATTATGAGGAACGCCGTGGTGGAGGGCTCCGGAAATTTCGAGCGCCTGGGGTTCTTTACCAGGCACCTAAATTTAAGTACACGGGCCTGAAAAATATTCCCCTGCGACAAATATGCGACCGCTACGGCCGGGATTCGATCCCGCGTCCTTCAGGTCGTAACGGCTTCCTTTCTGCCACAGTTGAACAGTTCAACTTAATTATCGTGTGTCAGCGAAGCATTCTGGTGAATGAAAACAAGCATGTCAACTTTCTTGCCCTGAAGACAACACACACAACACGAACTTACGTGAGTGTTGTCTCTAACGGTTCATCCCCCCCCCCCCTTTCTTTCTCTCTTTCTTTCCTTCTTTCTTCTGTTCTTCTCTATCCTGTCTGTTATTCCCCCCCCTTTCCCCCCACCCCACGTGTAGGATGGCCAACCGAGCCAAGCTTGGTTAACCTACCTGCCTTTCTTCTTCGTTTCTCTCTCTCTCTTGCCCTGAAGCCTGCTCCTCCTGTTCCACCCTTCACCACGCACACGGGGAACGAAGTCTACACTGTAAAAGAAAATTACTCCCAGGTGGGAGTAAAACGCCTGTCCTCTAGCGACCCCCCCTGTTCGGAGTAATTTTTACACCGGACTTCCGGAGCAAAGTTCTTACTCCGGCTGGCCGGAGCAATTGCGTGGCACAGCCGGAGTACTTTTCACTGATATTTCACTCCGGCCGACCGGAGTGATTGCGTGGCGCCGCCGGAGCACTTTTTACCGGCATTTTGCTCCGGCTGGCCGGAGGGACTGCGTGGCACATCCGGAGTATTTTTCGCTGCCTTTTCACTCCGGCTATCCGGAGTTTTCGCGTGGCACCTCCGGAGTATTTTACGAATGTCCTTACTTCGTCCGGACGGAATTGCAGTGCGATGGATCACGAGTATTCTTTTTTAATTCTTTGCTCCACTGTTTGTTTATTCTATGCTGATCGTGTCACGCATTGGTTAGATGAAGGAATTCTCATGCAAACACTGCAGAGTTACTGTGTATTTTTTCCACAGAGCTCTAGCAGATGAAATTCAGGAGAACACTTGAGTTCTTATTGCTTGATTTATTCAAAATATGCTGCAGCTTGTGGCTGATGACCCACCATTTGGGAAAAGAAGACAAGAAGAAACAAATATACAAAAAGCCACCAAAAAAGAACACAAGATGACAGATCACATGAAATCAGCAGCACTCAAGTTTTAAGCGCAGCACGTTGAAATGAAGTCCAGAATGCCGTAAAACGATGCACAACAAACGAAGGAAGCGTAGCCGCCGGGAACCATCTCCGAAGGACCATCCATCACATTCATTGACGACGCAAGCGTTCAGCTGATTGTTTCCTGCGTAATTTATCAAAAACATAATACATGAGAACTGCAAATCATGCCAGAGGCACGAAAACTGAAGACACTGAAGCCGCGGGTACTGATTAAATCCCACACTGTCTGCCTGTTCATGAGAACACCCAGGTTCTTAAACGGACCACACAAAAAAGACAGGATGAGCGCTCAATATCAAGAAGCAGATCACATGTACTCCGGCGTCAGCCAGCCGCTCCATGATAAAAACACACCTCCGTGCAGCGGACAAAGTCGAAAACGGGCGAAAATTTTCCATATATTTCTAAATCGATACCTCTACTTATGCTGACAGATTCAAAAGCATTTTTTTTTCACTAAAATGAGCGACTTTTGGTACTCTCGAAGACAGCATCAGGAATACGTCTCCCGATTAACTTGCTATTTTTCTAAAATATTAGAGCTGCATGATTATTACCGTCGCATTTTAGTATGTGCTCATCGTCCTACTTCCAGCATATTAGGCACTTACAATTTGTATGCTTGCGGCCGGTTCTTAAGAAAAATGTACCTTCATTCTGCTTTGCAAAAGAGTCTTCGAGAGAAGTTGGCGTTGTATTTCTTTTTTTTTTATTTATCGCGCCCGCTCTTTCGTGAAACTTATCGTAATGAACATTTTTCAAAATAGTTATTGCATGAGCATGTATCGTTTCCAAATGAACAGGCTCGAGCACAAAATAAAGTTTACTCCTACTTAACGAAATAAATTAGCAATCAAAAGTACAAGCTTAACAGTACGTTATGTTGGGCCAGTTGGTGCATGGTTATTTGAAATACGTGGCGCAAGGTTACTACTGAGAAGAGACAAGAAGGGACATTCCACGAGCTTTGCGCAGCTTTGGGTTTCCGTTCTTTTTTTTCTCCTTGCCTTCATATTAGGATATATTTGTTTGTTGCTGGTTCCCAGATATCATGATTGTGATCTTCTTTTCAAACCTCGTCCGTTTGTTCCTGCACGTGCAGTGAGTGGAAAGTTCTGCGCATGTCCGCCAAGAGCCTTTATATTGTGAATGCTTCATGAAAATAAACTTAGTGGTGAGTTGGCGTTCTTTCTGTCCCTTCTTGTATCTTCTCAGTAATAACTAGAGACCGGATTTCAGGCAAATGCCTATTTTTTTTCCTTGCGTTCCTATCGCGCCACTTTGTTATATGAGCATGAATTAGGGGTTAAGGAGGGCTTTTATAGTGTTTTTATAGTGCCTATAAATGCCTATTTTTGGGGTTTGTGCCTAAATGTCTATAAGTGTCCATAAATGCCTATTTTCAAAATTGGCGCCTATATAAGCGCTATTTAACCTCAAATTTTGCTTTCGAGTACAGTTGCAGACCGTAATTATATGTTACCGGGCAAAATTGACGCTTCGGAGCTCTATGGGGTGCAACAACCTTGTTCCCTAGTTCAACAGACATCCGGGAAGCAACCGGTAACAGCAGTGAAATGGGACGTGCTGGCCACCTTACCCCACCGCACTGACATGGCGCGAGCGGTTAGAGCAGGGGAGAGGAAAAGGCGCTAGTTCTGCAGCCCTAAATGGGAGCACGTCCCAGCGTATACATCGGAACGGGGAGAAGAAAATAAAGGCGGGAAGAGGAGAGTGGCGTCCTTGGCCGAGGATCTGGCGGGCAGCTTTTACCACCTGTTTTCCAGTCCAGTGTTCCCATGGAATTGAAGTACCTCCTTGAAGACTTGGGCGTGGTGGGGGGGCAGGAAACAGGAGGTGCCTGTGCGCAGCAGCAGGAATATGGAGAACAAATGCGAAACCATGGAGTGCCGTCAGGGGAAAGTAGAAAGTCGGTAAAAAATCAGATGTGCACATGGCTTTTGTTTCGTTTGTAATTT